>ML107760.1:0-32501 GCA_003697995.1 Taxidea taxus jeffersonii | reverse complement strand
TGACGCCAGAGCGACGCGCGGACGAGCGCCCGGCGAAGGGAGAGCGGGAGATCGGGCCGTTGCCAAGAGACTGGAGGCTCTGACGCGCGCGCTGATGGGGCCGTCGCCCTGGCGACCGCGGAGCGGTGACGTCAGGGGCGCCGGCCGCCCGAGGCCCGCCGAGGCCTGCCCTCCCGCCCGCGCCCGCGTTCCCGCCGGCGCGCGCCCCCTGCCGGGCTCCGCGGGCGCTGCAGGCGGCTCGGCCCCGGGTCCCCGCGCCCCCTCCGCCGGCGGCGCGAGCACAGCAGCCTGGCGCGGCGCCCCTCCCCTCGGGCGCCCCCAAGCCTTGCTCCAGGGCGGCCCCCACGGCCCCCGAAGCTCCGCACGGCGGCGGCTGCGTCCCCTCTGCGCCGCGGGTCCGGGTCCCGTTATCGGGGAGCGGCCGTGCGTCTCCCGCGGTGCAACCGGACGGCCCGGCCCCGGCGCCTCCGTCGGGGGAAGCGGCGGGACGGCCCTCGGGGCGCCGGTGACAGCGCGCCCGCTCCCAGCCCCGAGTCGGCCGGCCCGTCCGCGAGAAGCGCCCCGGCTGCGGGGACCGCCCTCCGGTCGCTTTTGTTCCGGTGGAAACTCGGGGGACCGGGCAGCGTCCGCCGGCCGCGGGGCCCGCGGGGCTGGGTCGCTTCTGCGCCCGGCCTTGACCCCGCGCGCGCCGGGCCTGGTGCCGCCCGCCCTGCCCGTCCTGCCGCAGGTGCGGGTCACCGCGAGCCAGGCCTCCCGGAGCTGGGCCTCCGTCGGGCGCCCCCGACTTCGATGAGGGCCCGGCGGGACGGAGAGGGGCGAAGAGGCCCCGAGGCCGCTTTCCGGGAGGGCCAGAGGTGTGGCCGGGAGTGGGACCCGCTGTGGACACCGGGTTAGATGGGACCGGACCGGGCTGTGTCCAGACCCGGGCCGGGCTGCTCGTTGGGCCAGCGGCCCCCCGCAGACCGCCGGCAGGTGCAGTCCACGTCAGGCCGGGACTTGCCCGTGGCCAGCGCCGGACACTTGGCAGGGGCCCTGGGGCGGGCTGCTTCTGTCGCTGCCTGTTTCCCCGGAGCTGCAGGGGCGGTCCTGTGGCTGGACAGGATGACATTGGCAAGGGTGACAAGCTCTGTGGGCCCTGCTGCTCCCTCCGTGCTCCTTTGTGCCTGGGCAGAAAAGAACGGGTTCTCTGAGGGAAGACAGCGGTGGCCGGTGGCCGGTGTTTCCGGAACGTTAGGCATTAGGAAGGCAGTGGTGTGCGATCTGAATTCTGTATCGAACCTCAAACGGTGTTCCTTTGTTACGTGAAAATACTACTTCAGAGGAGGGGCTGGGGAGCAAGCATTAAGGGAGATGGATGCACGACTTAGAAACCTTCTTCCAGAAGCTTCCATGGGTGGGCAGTCGCCTGGAGACGTGGCTGGCCTGGCAAGGGCATCGGGTTGGACCCCGATGTGCTTCTCCTGATGCGAGGTCAGCAGCCAGACCGAATATTTCCCAATCGGCCCTCCCTGGGCAGTGGTTCATGGGTCAGTTTTGAAAGGCCTCTCGAGGACACCAGTAACCCCGGAGTTTTCCTTCGTCTTTCAGAAGCGTGCTTATTATCTGTCCCAGGTTCCCCGCCGAGAATTTGGAGGAGGATTTTTACTCTCTTCCGGCTGAATCATTTACAACTGCTTTTCTTCCCTTCTGGGGCATCCCACGCATCTGCTCGTGGGAGAGCAAGACTCAGAGAGAAGGAACCAGGGGCCTGAGGACACTCACCCGCCCCCCCCCCCCCCCTGGAAACCCAGAACTTTCTGCAGGCTCATCCAGGGGACGTCCAGCCTACTGGGCTCGTCCACCCCCCTCCGACCCCAGGTCTAGCCAAGTCTTGTGAAGGGTCATAGGTGTTTGCGAACACCTGGCTGGCTGTTCGGAAACGTTTTGTCATCGCTGAGTAAAACCGCGGCCAACGAGCCAACGCTGCCTTCCCACGGAAGGTCCCTGCACCCGGGCACCCTTGACCTACGCAGCTCCCAGCCCGTCCGGAGCTTCCAACCATCTGAACAGCCCTGTGTGCACTGTGGCCAGCCCCAGCGCTTGGGTGCAGAGTGTGCTCTGCCGAGAGGGCGGGCAGGATGGAGGGAGCGTCTGACCTCAGGATGGCTGCCATCTCCCCAGCGGGGTTCCTCCCGGCACCCCCATGAATTTGCCATTGATGGGCCCCACTCCCAAGTGTGTTCCATTATCATCTGGATCCTTGGCACAGGGAGGCCAGAATTCCTTCCGGAATCCTTGAATTCTTTTCAGATTTCTAGTCTTGCGTGCTTTGCGCATGTTACGAGGGAGGAAAAAAATTCATAGTGTGTGCTTCGGTAGAGGGAAGCAAAGATCAGACGAATTCTGCACTTAACGCCACGGAAGAAATGCTCAGAGTCTGCGAGGGTGCGCGTTGGGGTATGTTGCATGTGTCGTGGCAGATTCAGGAGAAGCAGGAACTCAGATTTCTCTTCTATTTGGAATTTCTTATGCCCGACTTATAATCGCACCACTTCTGGAACTCATCTTACTGCTTTTAGGTCTTGAGGTGGGGAGACCCCTAGCAAGTGGGTCTCTTTAATGTTCCCGTATTCCTGACTGGGCTCCTGAGGTGCTAAGCAAGAACAAGCTGTAAAGTTCTCGAAATACGTCGGCCAGTGCAGGTGGGCTTTGAAGACAGCATTTCTACAGGGGGAGGAGGGCAGCCAGCCTGTCCCCAGGGGTGCTCTGAACCTGCTCTTCAGATTAAAGGGGATGGGGACAGCAGCACCCTTTTCACGATGGCTTTCCCTTTGTCACCGATAGGAAGAAGGTGCTTTTCTCTCTGGACACTCTCCTCCCAGATAACCAAGGCCCTTCTCTGTCCTCCGGGCTGTTTCATTTGGTTTAGTGTGGTTTATTTAAGGCATCAGCCCCATGACTTCAGGTACCAGAACATAAACCGGGCTGCCGGCAGCATCCTCAGGCCTCAGCGGTGGTCGCGGTCCCTTCTGCTGTGTGTTACCTTTGCAGACGCGTCCACACTGCCCCGGCCTGGGGTCCGCCAGGTGGGAAGAAAGCACGAAGCCTCGGTGGGCAACGAGCTCCAATGGTCTCACCCCCCACATCACGGCTCCTCTGGGATGCCTTTGGTCTGCGGCCACCTCGGTGGCGGTCATGCTCCTCGGTCCAGGCCCTCCACAGGCTGGGAGGGAAGGCATCCTGGGTCTTGGGGACCCTGGGGCCGGGGTATGGGCCCTGGGGAGGCCTAGAGAGGCAGCCACGGGACCGGCAGGTGAATTCCAACATCCCGGGCTTATGCACACACACACACACCAGGAAACGCGTCCTATCCTCGGACCTGCTGGCTCCTGAATGCAGAGTTCCTGGGCTCTGGTGCCTGTTTCTGCCTGTCACCGGGAAGGAATCCCCAGTGTGCCTATGGGCTTTGCCTGATACTAAAGCAGGGCTGTGGTTGATGCCAACATGCCTTCGGACGTCTGTCTCCCCAGTCCGTGTTCTGTAGACTGTGGTCTTAGGGAGCCGGAGGCGGGAGGACACTCAGCACAGGGCGAGGGAGCAGCAAGGCCTGAGACGCCGGCATCAGTACCTATCAGGCTCACCAGAGACCTAGGGGGGTGGCCACGTGTCCTGGGCGCACACCCAGAGTAAAGCAGCCACCCTCGGGTGGGAGGAACCCACACCTGTGAATGCTCTTGTTCCCCCCATCTTCCTGGTGGTCCCAAGGGACTGGGGAGAAAAGCTAGGATCCTCTGGGGGTGCTCTGACCTCACGCAGACCAGGAACCAGGACCAGGAGCCCCATTGTGGCCACATCCCTTATTCTGGGCTTTGCATAGGAGATGCCCAGGGCACCTCGATTCCTTCTGGGAATAATGCTTCTTATCTGGTGGTCTCCGGGGTATCCACTGATTGGTATCCAGTCAGAAACCATGTGAGTTTCTACAGTTCGTCAGAACCAGGAACAGGCGCGTGCCCAGACTCCGACGTGGACCGTGACAGGTGCACCGGCAGGGATGGAGTGGGCCGGGAGGGGTAGGTCTGCCAAGGAGGGGTGGGCCAGGCCTGCGGTGCCCGGGAGTCACCCTCCAGGCGTCCACCCAGGCTCACGGGTGTCTGCCATGCACTGTGCGTGCTTTGGGAGTGCGGGCTCAGCAGGAAGGGAATAGACAAGGCATCTTCTCTCGAGACGGGGCGTCTAGCTAAGGAGACAGACAACAGGACATGAGATGATGAGGGAGATGCTTTCAGAAGCTGAGACGGAAGGGAAGAAAGTGATTCCAGGTGACACACAAGAGGGGCTGGGCAGGGGAAGTGGCCTCGCATGGGGGGCTCCTTCCGTGTCCCCTGAGCTAAGGCAGAGGACACAGGGCAGGTGGGCAGGAGGAGGCGGCAGGGGGGACACAGGAGAGGGGGGATCTGGGACAGCTCATAGGCTGGAGAGGCACAGATGGTGGAAACGCCCGGCATCATCCATCGTACCTTTGCAAGTTACTGCACAGTGAGCATGTGACTTTCCTCTGGAGGTGCCTGGATGAGGACCGGTGTGGCCTAGTGGGTGTCTGGGCTCAAGCAGGGGTGGGGCATTGCCAGTGAAAGAGGCCAGGATGAGGAGGGGAAAGGAGTTGGGATGTTCGCCTGGCCGGGGACCGTCCTGAGTGTGGCTTCCCTCCTCGGAGGGAAGGAGGGATAGAGTGCAGGGGTGAAGGTTTGCAGCAGGTGGGGGGGGGAGGGGGGGGAGTGATCCACTGGGCGGAGGGGGGAGAGTTTAAGTGGTTTGGCCAGCCCAGCCTCTAGGGCAGAGACGAAGACTTGCCATCCAGGAGCAGCTTCCTGGGGGACCCATGAGAGGGACAAGCAGTGGCCAAGAGGTGGGGACACTGGGTCTTTCTGGGACCCTGGGATGGATCACAGGCATTTTCAGCATCACTGAGTGAGCACAAAATCAATAAAAATGTTCAGTAGGAAATTTAGAAATACAGAAGTACACAAAGACAGAACCAGAAGACGCCGGTGATGCTATGGGCGGCATGATGCTTCTCTCCGAGGCTTTTCATAACAACAGCCTCTCTGCCTGCCTTTTGCGTCAGCCGCATACGGGAAGCCTCTCACCCTGTCATTAACGGTCATCAGCATCGTGGTTTTAGGGTCTGCCTGGAATCATGCTGTGCGGGTGGCCCTTTCATCCCGATTTAACTCCTGGTTGTCCTTCCCTCCATGCTGACATCTCCGTCCCTCTGATGAGGCTTTGCCCTGACATCCCCCCGGGGCCCGGCTTGGAGGTGATGTGGCTGTCGGAGAGGCATCGGGGTCACGACTGGACCCCTGGCCCGGCCAGCTCGGGACGGCGCAGCCCCGGCATAGAGCATGGTCCCTGGAGGCTGTGGACGGGCTCACAGGAACAGCAGGGCGTGCAGACCCCGGGGACCTGCAGGCTCAGGCCACCGCAGCAGGCGTGGGGGCCGCAGAGAGCCTCTCACCCCCCTCCCCGGTTGCCAAGGTGACTCGGAGGCCAGGGAGGACGCGCGCCTCCAGGCTCTGCACCCAACCTTTTCCGTACAGCCTGCAAAGGTGTTTCATTCCTTCTGACCTGGTTTCCATGGTTTTGGGTGTCGCTGTTGTGTGGTTCATTTAAAAAGAAAACGCGTAGGCTTAGGTCGTGAGGAGGCAAAGACGTCACAGGCGTCAATGAGCAGAAACGACTAAGAGCCGGTGACCAGACCATGCACCTGCCGTCACGACATGTCCCAGGTGCGGCGTGACAAGCAATGAGCCCTGCAGGGTTAGGCCATGGAACCAAGTGGGACAGTGTCCAGCGGGGCCAGCGCTCCACGGTGGAGCTCGCGTCTCCACGGTGATCCCTGCGAAGCCAGAAAGGACAAACACTTGGTGAGGAAGCAAACGGCGCGGCCCCAAAGGACTCGGGACAGGGGCGTGTTTTCGGGTGGGCGGAGCCTCTCGGGACCAGCTGGGCGGGGAAGAAGGACCACCCGGCCCTGCCTCGGAGCGGGAATCTCTGGTTCCCTCCAAGACCTGGGAAGAAGCTTCTAGAGAGCTTTCTTCTCACAAACCAAAGACCTAAAATGACAGGCAAGACCAGGACTAGAGCCACAGAAGTGTGAGACCTGCCCAGCGGCTGGGGCCACTCAGAGTCATGGAGCAGGTGCAGAGGACGCGGTGGGCTGCCTCCCGGCTCCCCTCGCCGCACCCGCCAGCAGAGGAGAGCTGAGCTGTGCCATGGGACGGTGGAAGCTATTCCGAAACCCAAAGTGGTTTTAGCTTTCCAAGAGCAGGGGATGCCTCATGTCCCCGCCGCCCCCCTGCCCACCTCAGCGTTGTTTCCATCCCGGCAGAGGGAAGCCCAGGGGCTCTTTAGGGGCAAATACGTTCTCCTCGCAGGCCTGCCCATACCGTGCCAGGTCTGGGCTCCTCACACCGCCTCCAGGAAGGCCCTTTCCCTTCTGTCGGGCCCCCAGGGCTGGGGACAAGTCAGTGGGAGCTCAGCAAGGGGAGGCAGCTGGGGTGTCCACTCCAGGCCAGCTCCCAGCCCAGCTCCTGCGGTCCCCGCGCAATGGCATGTGGTCCCGGGGTCCTCGGGTTGGTGCGAGGAGTACATGAGACGCTTCTGAGGGAACCCCCAGTGGAGGGAAGGCAGCAAGGGACACTGATGTGCAGGGCTCCGGGGGCTCCGGGGGCCGTGGGGTGAGGGGGAGACTGAGCTTGCGGCAGGGGGAGGCTCAGTTGAGCAGGATAGACGCCTGGGTGTCGGGCAGCTGGGCGAGGGCTCTCGGGCCGTGGACTGTTTCAGGAGCACGAGGCCAGGTGTCCTGCTGTGGCTTGCCCTCTGGCCCCAGAACTGAATTCCCCCTGACCATGCCTGCTCCCCTCTCTCCGGGGCTGCCCTCCTCTGAGACCCCTCCGTCTGAAGCTGAGCCACTCAGAGAAAGCGCCCTTCTCGGTGCCTCCGCCCCTCCGGGGTGCTCCTGGGCCCCAGGGCTGGTGCCGGGACCCTGCTCCTTCCAGGCTTGAGTGCCGTCCTCCCAGACTGGGACCCAGGGACAAAAAACAGCACCCAGCCCACCCCAAGGCCCAGCCACTGCGAGTCATCTGGGCCAGACACTCTCTCCCCCTCTGCCCCCAAGGGAAGGGGAGCGAGGACGAGGAAGGAGACATTCAGGTTTTAGGGACAGAAGTCTTCCTTTGCAGGATTCCTACAGGCCTCCGATGGGCTCCAGCGGCTCTCAGGACGCTCCCCCCTCCCTGTCAATCAAGAGCCTGTGCCCACCCACAAGGAGGGGGCCGTGTGCCCCGGAGCCCCTGTTGGAGAGCGTGGCCGGCCGAGTGGGGTCCTTCCGGCCAGCACAGCTCGCTCTACCCACCCCCACCTGTCCAGCGTGTCTGAGGATGCCCGCCTGGGTCAGGGCCCCCCGGGTCTGAGCGCCCCCTGGACACGCTCGGTCTCAGGCCGGCTCTCCTCGCTGGTGTCTTCAGTCCTCGGGTCCAAGGCCACCACCGCTGGGCCTCCGAGGCTCACATCTGAAGAGCGGGGCCCCCGTGTGCTGGAAACCACCCAGCGTCCTGGGGCAACCAGAAGGCCTCAACCCTGAGTCGTCTCTGTGTCGGCTTATCTCCATCCATGCGCATGTGCAGGGGTGCGGCTGGTGTCTGAGGAGCCACTGCCTGCCCGCCGCGACGCGGGGGAGCCTCGAGGACATGGTGCCGAGTGACCTGAGCCAGTCACGGAGGCCGGGCCTCCACGGGTCCCACAGACACGAGCTTCCTACGGCGCCAGACTCCGAGAGACAGAAAGCAGAATGGGGGTTGCGGGAGGGGGTGGGGAGTCAGGGGTTCACGCGGCGGAGTTTCTGTTTGGGAAGACGGCAAGTTCTGGAGACGGCGGGAGGTGACGTGTGCACGACAGTGTGAATGCGCTTAATGCCGCAGAGCCGTGCACTTCAAAACGGCCGAAACGAGGGGCGTCTGGGGGCACAGTCAGTTACGCGTCTGCCTCGTGATTTCGGCTCGGGTCAGGGTCTCCCGGTGGTGAGATCGAGCCCCGCGTCCGGCTCTGCGCTCAGCGAGGCGTCTGTTGCAGATTCTCCCTCTCCCCACTGCCCTCTAGCTCTCTGAAATAAGTAAAATCTCCTTAAAAATGGTTTAAATGGTCAATTTTATGGTATGTATATTTAATCACAGTAAAACCCAAACACAGAAAAAACAAAAATAGGTGGGAGGGGCCGGCAAGAGCCCAAAGCAGGACAAGACCACCCAGCAGCCTTCCACCCCCATCCCTGTGGACCAGAGGCCACGCGTGGCACCGAGGTGGGCACGGAGGTGGGCCCGGACTGCAGGCTGCGGGGGGCGTGCCGGGCCACCTCACCCCACCCGCCGCGGTGAGCCGTCAGTGCGCACCTGCGAGGCTCTTCCCCGGAGAGGACGCGCCGGCTCCCCCGACAGCGGCACGTGGGCACGTGTGGTCCGAGGGTCTGTGGTGCAGGGGTCTCTGTGTGTCAGGCCCCCACTGGTGAGGAGGAAATGGTGGCTCTTGGGCTCCTGGACCTCGAGCACCCCACGTCCAAAGAAGCAGGGTGGGGCTCCAGCCAGCTCGCACTCCACTCACAGGGAGACCCCCCACTCCAGCCACGCCCACCCACGGTCCTGTGACCCGCACATGCGTGGTCAGGCAGGCCAGCGAGGCCACATTCCCTGGGGGCTTTGGCTGCCGCTGGTCTGGGCCTCTCGTGGCAGGCCGGGCTGTCCTGCTGGGTTGTCCTGCCCCCTGGCCTGCCCTAGTCCCCTCCGACAGCCGCAACCCCCGGCCCTACACACCCTTCCAGGGAAAGAACATTTCCTTCAGGTTCCCACGTGGGTTAGGATCCCAATATCTCTTTTGGGGGAACATGATTCAATTCATAACAGTGTGTGTCTCTTAATGTGTGATTCTGCAGTGTCCTTACAAAGATGGATTCTTATTTTCCTGTTTCTTGGCCATTTCTGTTTCTTTAGAGGGTCACTTCTCCTTTTCTGCCCTGTTTTCTGTGAGTGGCTTTTAGCCAAGACTCCCTCAGTTGTGAAAACAAGTAATGGAACCCAAATAGCTTTCAGCTAAGAAGGAAAGTTCGTGGTTTTGGTACCGGCTTCAGGCTGAGCTTGATCTAGGCCCTTGTAGGCAGTGTTCTGTTCTCTTGCATCTTCGCCACCATCTCCCAGCTCAACTGCCCTGTGTGGACTTTGTTTTCCTGCAGCTCATGGCACCTTACAGTGGTGATGGAGGACATCTGGGGAACTCCTGAGTTCTACCGGCTCTCCCTGTGGCCGGTGCGTGGCCCAGGGAGACCATTTGTCGGCCCGGAGCACGCCGCACATCTGACCTCTGGAGCCACAGTACAGCTCAGCTCCCTGAATCCCATGGGCTCGGGCTGAGGGAGGGGTGGCTCCTGAGGTCTGTCGCCACAGGAAGGAGCCACAGACGTCTTTGGGGGCAGGGTGGAGGAACCAAAGGACTTCCCTTGGAGGGTAAATGCTGTTATTTATTCTGAGAACTCTTTACATTTTAAGAATATGGATCCTTTACCTCTTTCTTCCATATATGGTTCTCCTGCTCATCTCTGTGAGTCTCTTCCTGGAGGCCAAGGCTGCCCTTCTGAGCTGTCACTCCCAATGGCACCCTTGCCCGACAGCACCCTTGTGTAATGACATTAAATCAGGGGTTTGGTTAGGCCACATTCCCCAGGCGTGAATGATGCCATCAAACAGAAAAGGAAAAACACCTGTGGCCAGTACGTCAGTACACGACGGAGCATGTAAAAGCTTATCTGGGTGGCACGGACGTCAGGAAAGCAGGGAACCGTCCCTGGCCTAATAAAAGCTTGGCCACACCTACCCCAGCTCCCGAGGCCAGGCAGGAAAAGGAAACGAGCGCCAAGGCTCGGGCGCGGGCTGTAGGCCCCCACTCACGCTCAGAGACGTGATAAGGGCGGATGGGGCGCTCGTTAGCCTCGCGATGGGGCTCCAGACTGCTGACCCCCCACAGGCTGGCGCTGCCCCCACAGGAGGGGCTCCCGGGCAGGCCCTGGGGTCAGGGCTCCAGAGGTCCGCGCGGTACCCTCCCTCCAGGCCGCCTGCTCTTCCCTCCCCCGCACCCTCCCTCTGCTCCCGTCCGAGGGGTAGATTCTCAACCGCCAGGGAGGATGGCTGTGTGGACACTCTGCTCCCCCATGAGGACCCCGAGCCCAGTCCTGAGGCTTAGATTCAAGGGTAACAGAGCGTGGCCCCGGTAAGGGGGCCAGAGCCCTGAGGTCCCAGGGACACCACGTTCCCTTCTGCGCTGCTGCCTGGAAGGAGCGTGCCAGGGCCGGCCCGGGGCAGGGAGGCCAGCCGGGCACGTGGGAGGCTCATGGGCACCTGTGGCCCAAGCTGCTACCTGGAAGGAGGCGTCCCTGGACACGCCCCGAAGGGTGCAGGCCAGCTCTGCTAAGGGGGGGCACCCCTTCCAGAAGGGGGGGTTTCCGCACTGACAGCGCAGCCCAGGGAAGGGGCTAGAGGGATTAGGGTGGGAGCAAAGGCGTGCGAGGCAAGGAGAGGGCCATGGGGCCAGGTGAGCGGGCTGGGTTCTCAGGTTCACAAGAGAAGCAGCAGGAGACGGGCTGGGAGACAGACGCAGACAGGACAGGCTCACGGGGGTCCCCGAGTGTAACCAGCCCCTGGGCCTGCCGTCTGCTGCCTGGAGAGCCAGGACCCAGCTCTGAGTCCTGGTCTGAGCGGAGGACAGGAGGAGACGCCCCGGCTCCCCGCTGCCTCCCGAGGACTCTGCAGCCCCTCCCGCGGCTGGTGGCCCCTTTCTCCAAATGCCCAGTTCCTCGGGAGGGGGGATTGGATTGTCCAGTCAGGGGCCGTCCGGGGCCGGCGGCCCAGCCAGAGTCACGGCCAGGAGAGGAGGAATCCCGTGGGGGGCTGGCCCCACACGCCCACGCCTCCTGCTGTCCCTCCAGGCCCGCTGACCGCTTTCGCCTCGGGGCCAACACGGGACAAGGTGCCGGGGCTCGGCAGCGATGGGGAACGTGACAGCTGAGCCCCGCCCCCCCGTGTGGTTTATCCGGGGTCCCGCACCCCCAGAGAGGAGCCGAGTTGTCACAGAGCAGCAGCAGCAGGGCGTCTGTGATTGGGGGACAATGGCACCTTCCTGTCATTTTATCAGTCAGTGCACATAATTCACTGTCTTCCTTTATAGAGATTTCCGACAACTCCACGAATCAGAAAAATACTTGCAAGACCTTCAGGGTCAGTCTGGTTGGTGGGGACGCGGCTTGCTGGTCCCTGCACGCACTCACACTCTCCCACACACTGCCACGCTCACACACACTGCACGCGTGCACACGTAGTAACACACACGCGCCTCCTGCCACCGCCCGGCTCAGCCGCCCGCTGTGTCCCCACCCCCCAGGCACCATGTCCCACGTCCCCTCCTAGACAGCTGGCATCGCTGCAGGCTCCCAGCCAGTGGGACAAAAGTCACACCAGAGGTGAGGCGGCCCCCGCCCCCGCCCGCTGCCCCTGCTTCCTGCTCCAGGCCCGTCAGACACGGCCGGTCAGCTGAGCAGCCCTCGGCCGTGCAGCCCGCCGGGCACGGTCTCCCGGCTGCAGGCAGGTTCTCGGGCTGGGGCTGGCCGCCCGCAGGGTCACGGTCTTGGCCTTGTGGGGCCAGAAGAGCCAACGGGAGCCAGGACCCGGTCCCAGTAGGACACATGCCTGCAGGGCAGCCGCTGAGACGAAGGCCGGTGCGTCCCAGCTGCTCTGTCCCTGCGTCCAGGCTCCTGGGAGAGGAGCGGCCCTCCCCAGACCCCGCCATCCGACACCACCCCGCCGCCATCTGACGCCGGCTTCCTGGGCCCCCAGCAGCCGCTTCTGCAGGGCTCACGGGTTCGGGCTCATTTCACTGAGGGACGCGCCTGTCTCTGGCCTCGTCCCCATTCTGGAGGTGCTCCCCACGCCCCCCTGAACGCCAGGTCGGCCGCAGGAGGGTGCGCTCACGGGTGCAGCGGGTCCTTCTCCCTGACCCGTGCGGTCCGCCCTGCGTGAGGGCGTTCTCAGGACACAGGTGTGCGCAGCCTGCCGGGGGGCTGGGAGGCTCCGGGCACAGAGGCCCCATGTGGAGGTGTGGTCTCGCCTCCCGCCAGCGGCCCGCCCCTCTTGCATCCTCCCTCCCTCAGCCGCGGCACCCCGTGCTTGTAGGACCACCTGCACCCGAGCCCCCACATCTGTCTCAGGGGACCCCTGGCTGAGAGCACCTGCCATCCTCCCCCCCCAGCACATGCAGGAGAGCGGGCCCCCATGCCCAGGCCACTTCCTCTCCTCCCAGTCCCAACAGGTAGGAGCCAGGATAGGGAAGTGGGGTACCAGGAGGAGGGTTGGCTCGGCGCAGTGAAGGGACACCCCCAGAAGGACGCACCCGGAGCTGGCCTGGGACAGGTGGCCGGGTCCCTCAGCCACGGCCTCGTCCTCATCCTCTCTCATCCGACCACGCAGTAGCAAAGTCTCCTGGCCTCTGCCATGAGGTCATCCTGACTTCTTCCCCTTCCCAGAGCCTGAGAACACCCCCCATTTACATTAGGTTGGAAATGACCCCTGCTGCAGCGCTCGGGGGCGTCAACCGGGGAAGAGGTATGGAACCTACCAGAACGCGGCTGGGAACGCCACTCGGCGCCTACAGCTGGAGAGGCTGTTAGCCACAGCTGCCATGTCGCAGCAGAGCACGCTGGGGACAGTCCACCGGGGCGCCTGCCCCTCCCCGACGTGACCTTCGGGTAGCAAACTGGGGATCTACCTTCGAAATTTGCAAATACCAGTTCAAAGAAAATGCGAGTTGCCCAGGAATTGTTTTCCTTGCATAATCAATTCCGGAAAGGATTCCCCTAAGCATGGCCTGACCTGTGATGAATGTTCTCCTCCAGCGGCTTTCCTGGAAGCAAGTCACGCGGACCAGGGGTCCAGCAGCGGGAGAGGGAGGGGCAGGGACAGCCACAGGCTGGCACGCATTGCCTCCAGGGCCAGGCCCGGGGCTTGAACCAGGGGTGGGCCCAGCACAAGGTGCACGGTGACCCCTGCTGATAGACGCTTCTGGATGCCGAGGGTCTGTTGTGGCCAGGACAGTGCCGGGGGGAGCCTCGTCCATGTCACGCGGCCCAGCCCCCTGGTTCCCCAGCCTGACCCCGCAGGGAAGCTGCTGGAAGGAAGGACGAAGGGCAAGGGGCTGGTGGCTGGCTCCCCTCGCCCCACGCTCCATCTCCTCTCCAGCCAGGGCTTCTGTCCTCCCTCCTGGCGTGCAGTGGGTCTGCAATCCCTCGTGGTGGGGGCAGGGGAGGCGGCCCCAGGGGTTGTCAGGAGGACATCTGGGCCCCTAGGGAGGCCGGTGAGCGGAGGAGGAGCAGGGCTCCCGGGCAGCCATCCACGGAGAGCAAGCAGGAGCGATGCCCTAGCCCCCGGGGCTTGGGGTGCCGCCCCTCCCCCAGTGTTGCTGAGCCTTTCGGCCCAGTATGGTCCTTGCCTAAAACTGGGGTGTCTGGTCCCACGGCACCAGAGGGAAGAAGGGAGGAAACTGCTTTGTAAACTGTGATGTGTACACGAAAACATCAGTGTCCCGGAGCGGCCTGCCCCGTGCTCAGCAGGCCGGAGGCTGGGACACCAGGCCTGCCCGGGCTCTCTGTTCTGGGGGGCTGGCGTGTGAGAGCCGGCTGCGGGCGCTGCCTCCTCTCAGGGCCTCTCTGCCGAGCGTGTGTCCCCGCGTGTTCTCCCTCTGCACCTGTCTGTGTCCTCACGCCCTCTCCTGAGGACACGGCCGTACGGGGTCAGGCCCAGCCCAGCGGTCTGATCGGAGCTCAGTCCCCTCTGTAAAGGCCCCGTCCCCAAAAGCAGTCCGGCTCTCAGGGCTGGGGCCGGGGCTCCGACAGAGGACCTTGGCAGGGACACAGCCTGCGACAACATGAAGGAAAGCGGGGGGACTTCACTAGAGCTGCTGGACGCTTCCTCTTATGTGTGCCCGAGAACCGAGTCGTGTCTTTTTTAAGTGAAGGGGGAAGAAAACCAAGATTTTCCCTCGGGCTGGAGGACAGGGTGGGGACAACATGAACAAACACTGGCCCTTCTCGGCTCCTCGGTCCTGTCGACACCCCAGGGTCCAATCACACCCTGCTGACCGTCTCCTGCGTGTCCCAGCCAGGGGGTCAGTCCATCACCCCTGCCCGGGGTCCCGGCCATGAGACCAGGTGCCACCATCCCAGGGGCTGGGGTGCACCCCAGCCACCCCCAACTGCAGGTGCGCGCTCCCCCTTTCCCAGAAAGGCCTGCCCTGATGGCCGTTGCTCAGCCTCGTCCCTCGGCACAAACAGCCCGGGCGGCCCACATGGAGCCCATCATTTGTCTTCACGTCCAAGGGGAACGTAACCCCAGCCCAGCCCTGGCAGCCAGCAGCCCTGCTCAGCAGGGAGCCTGCTTCTCCCTCTGCCTCTGCCTGCTTGTGCTCTCTCTCTCTCTGACAAATAAATACATTTAAACAAAAAATTCTATTATCAAGAGCCACTCTTCCTGCAAAGGCTTTGTAGAAAATGAATGTGAATCAGCCAGCATATCAACAGAAGACAGGGCTAGGACTGGCCCCCGCCAGCTGCTCAGGGGCCTGCAGTGACCAGGCCACGGCTGGAGTGGGCAAGAGGGTAGCCAGGCAGAGGGGAGGGCAGAGCCCTGGGTCCCTCATGTTCCCCAGCCCTGCGGCAGGTCTGGGGGGCTCCTGGCTCCCAGCACCACACTGGCTCCTTCCACGTGGTGGGGAGAAGAGCATCCAAGTCCCACTTCGCAGGGATGTGGGATGTGTGTGTGTGTGTGTGTGTGTGTGTGTGTGTGTGCTGCATTTCCAGAAAGTTCTTTCCAAGTGCAGATGATATGTAAGTCCTAAGGATTCGCTGGGGTTGTATCAGTTTTCTCACTGATCACCAAGGAGCGGGGGCTGCCTGATGTCCGCAAGGCTCTCGGCCCCCATGGACACAACTCAGTCCGCCGCTTTTGCCTGTGTCCCCACCACCCAACCCAAAACACGGGAATCAGGCCTGGGTGTGGCACAGCATGTCCTTCTCGACATGGCCCTCCTGTGCGGAGACCCACAAGCCCAAGGCCTCCAGGCCCAGACCCCACCATGGTCAGGGGGCATGGCATTGGGAAGGAGCCCGGGGTGGCCCAGTGTGCTCTAGAGTAGTGCGATGTGACCCTGGGGTGGCCTGGCACGGCCCAGGGTGCCCCAAGATGCCCCCCGTGGCTAGGGCAGCCCAGCGTAGTCCAGTGTGGCCCGGGGTGGCCCGGAAGTGGCCCTGGCTCCGAGGCTATGCCTCCTGCCCCTCGGGCTGCTCTCCTTCCCGCTGTGTGGGGCAGCCTCGGGGCCTGCTCTGGCCTTGGGCCTGGCGAGTGCCCTGTGAGGCCGGCCAGCCCCAGCCCCCCACCCTCCCCGCTCACCAGGCACCCTGAGGTACGGAGCCCCCATAGGCGGTCACGTTTGTCCCCCGACACCTCCCGTGAGCAACCCTACACCGAGCACTTCCCAGCTTCTTCCTCTGGTTCACTCGCCAGAGACCCTCACTGTCATTGTCATTTCGCCGTGGACGAAACCCGGTCCTGAGCCCCAGGACTTGGGATGAGCTGGGGGGCAGGGCACGGCCGGGCTCCGCGCCCACGGCGTCTATCAAGGGGCCCAAGTGGCACCGTGACTTCCAGGCTTTGTCCTCGGTCTGCCCCAAACCCTCCGCAGACGGACACGACGGATGGCGTGGGACTGTTCCTTCTCCGAAACCAGCCCGAGCCGGAAACGCTGACAAAGAGTGTCGGGACGACTCCGCTGAGAACCGCCCACCATCCCGCCCCTGCTGGGGGTCCAGACGTGGCTTGGCCTCTGATGGCTGGTGTGGCCGCAAACGTGGCTGCCCTACCCGCTGGAGAGGTCCCAGGCCCCTGCCAGGCCCGACGCAGCCCCCCGTGCGGGAGCCCGTCAGTGCGGAGGTCCGGGGGGCGGGGGGCGGGGGCGGCCGTCAGCAAGGAGGCCCCCCCGGGCTGCGGCCCACGAGCATCCGGGACGCCGCTTCTGGGGCACCTGGTTGGACCCGAGCCCCCAGCCGCGTTCCCGCCGTGCCGCTCGTATGCTGGGCACATGGCTTCCCATCCAGACCTTCCAAAATTGTGGAGGGCCCTTCGGGGGACAGGACGGAGCCAAGCGGGCCCCACGGTGCGGCACCAGGGATGGCGGTGAATGCACAGGATCGCCGGGACGGCTCGGAAGTGGGACTCTGGCCACGCTCTGTCCGGAGCTCGCGGAGGCCCTGGGACCGCTGTCCTGCTCCCACGGCCTGCGATCACCAGCTTTCTGCTTCCATAGGCCGTGCGATGGCGTCTGGGGCCCCCTGGTCCTGGCGGGGTGTCTCTTCCCACGCAGACCCACACCCCCATGCTCCGGGCCACCATCTCCCGCCCCGGTCACCCTGGGCCGGGAGCCAGACGACCAGAGCCAGGCCTGTGTCCCTCCAGTCGGCCGAAATCATGCACACTAGCCAGTCTGCAGCCCACTGACCCTGCCCCACCCTCCTCCCTTCCCTGAGAGACTGCAGCGGGGCTCCCGCCCCTTCCCGCCCCCCCCCCCCCCCGCCCGCCAGGCCCTGGAGCTTTCCTGTGAGACCCACGTGCTGGGTGCAAACTCTCTCCTGATCTGCCGGCCTCACCGAATGAACCACAAAGAAAACCTAGATTGCAGGGGCGCCTGGGTGGCTCAGTGGGTTAAAGCCTCTGCCTTCGGCTCTGGTCTGATCTCCGGGTCCTGGGATCGAGCCCCGCATCGGGCTCTCTGCTCAGCGGGGAGCCTGCTTCCTCCTCTCTCTCTGCCTGCCTCTGCCCACTTGTGATAAAATCTTAAAAAAAAAAACCCTAGATTGCAGTGCTCTCCACCCCTGAGGAGCGGCCTTCCCCCTCGACTGATGTGCCTGGGAGTGTCATCGCCCCAGGACCCCGGCCCCTGAGAGACCCTGAGGCATGAGCTGCAGGCCAGGAGGCCCCTGTGATGGGCCCAGCATGGTCCTCCATGGGACCTGGCGGGACCTGTGCCCTTGCTGGCTCCCCCAGCCCTGGGCCCTATGACCCGTGTCCCCATCGTGCGGCAGGGCAGGCCCTGGCCCCTGTCCTCAGGGCAGGCCCTTGAGGGTCTGCTCCAGGTGTCCACAGAGAGGACTCAGCCATGGGGCAGGGCTGTTTCCTAAATATCCCTTGGGTCTGCCCAGCCCCCTAGAGCCGCTGAGCACCCCGGGCCCCTGCAAAGCGGACACCCCCCTCCAGACGGACCGCAGGGCCAACGAGACGGGCGGCCTCGTCTGGGCCGGGCTGGCCCGCCTTGCGCTCGCTGCCGGAGCCTCAGTCTGGTCCTCCTGATTTTGGCCGAGGTCATGATCTCGGGGTTGTGTTGAGCCCCGAGTCTGGCTCTGCGCTCCACGGGGAGTCTGCTTAAGGATTCTCTCTGCCCCTCCCCCGCCTTGCCTCCCCCACCCCGGGAAGGGAGAATACTGCTCTTTCTGTTGCTTTCTCTAAAGAAAAAGAAAAAAGAGCAGCAGGCCTGGAGGTGCCCCTTTCTAAGGGTTTTCCATGATCTTTATGAGCCAAGAGCAGGGGCTCAGGCAGGAGGAGTCAAGATCTTAGCTGGGGTCATGACTGGTCACGAAGATGCCCCAGGGGACTGCTGACCCCAGCGCAGACAAGGCCACCCCACTCCCAGCAAAGGACGGTCAGTGCTCCTGCAAACAGAAGGAGCGGCCCAGGCTGACGCAGACCAGACTTCGCCCTGTTTGCGTCTCCCCGGGGTGTCGGGGCAGGACACGCCTTGCCAGGCTCCGCAGGGAGCGAGTGCAGGTGCAGGGCGGCTTGGGTTTCTGATCAGCAGATCTGACTTCAGGAGGGTGGTGGCTCCCTTTCCAGGGCCCCGGGGGAGTCGGGAAGCAGATGACCCCGGAAGTCACACTCGAGCCTCTCAGAGCGCCTGCCTCCTGCTGTAGGTGCTTCACTCTGGGGGACCATCCCACAGGAGGCGGGGACGGCCTGCGGGGCCCTTCCCGGCAGAGGTGTGCCCTCCCCCAGGACCCTGACCCCTGCAGCGGGGGAGGGGAGCCCTGGTCACTTGGGTCCCCTGGTTCTGGGTTGGGCTCGTGACTCGGGCTCCCGTGGGTGAGCCCAGGAGGCCTTGAGGCCAGAGAGCATGTCTGGGGCTCCCCTGGGCCAAGCAGCTGGAGCCCCGCGCCCCTCCCCGCACTGTCCCCCTTGCCCTCCTCCCATCCACCTGCTGCGTCCCCCAGGACCAGCTCCCTGACGCTGACGTTTACCTCACTCCTACTCTGGAGGTATTTTTACCACGTGTGTGCAATAGAGTGTGTCGTCCTCCTCGGCTGTGAGATGACGGCCACTGGAGGCCTATCGCGTTTCCGGGTGAGTTTTTGATCATCTGCTGCCATGGGCGGAACAATGTCCCCCGCCCCCCCACCCAGAACACGCCTCAGGACCTTGGAACGGGACCTTATTTGGAAACATGGTCTTTGCCGATGTGACCAAGTTAAGAGGGGGGCCCACGAGACAGGGGTGCCTCTGGTAAGCAGACCCTCCAGACCCGCCACGGAGACCCGCCTGTCTTACCACGGGCTGTGGACCCTCCCCGGGGAGGCTCAAATGCCCCTTCAGGTGTGGCGGAGTGGGGGGGGACCAGCCCCTCCCTCCCAGCCCAGCACCCCCCCTTCCCGGCTCTGGCAGAAGCGAGGCAGGGCTGGTCTGCCAATGGGACAGGGGTCGGCTGCACGTTTGGCAGTGCTGGTGGCTCTGGGCTCCAGGAAGTTGAAGTGGCAGCCATGCCCTCAGGTGCCCACAGCCCCAGGGGGACAGTGACTGTGCTGCCTGATTGCCTAGGGAGGTGGACGCATGTGACCCTCGACCTGGGAAGGGGATCAAGAAAGGCCAGGCGGGGGGCGCCTGGGGGGCTCAGTGGGTTAAAGCCTCTGCCTTCGGCTCAGGTCATGATCTCAGGGTCCTGGGATCGAGCCCCGCATCGGGCCTCTCTGCTCAGTGGAGAGCCTGCTTCCCTTCCTCTCTCTGCCTACTTGTGATCTCTCTCTGTCAAATAAATAAAATCTTTAAAAAAAAAAAAAAAGAAAAAAAAGAAAGGCCAGGCGGGCCAGATGGCGGGGGACAATCAAAAGTCAGAGAAGTGGAGGGAGACGGGGGCCGGGAAGCTCGGGGTGCTGGAGGGGTGATGGGGGGACAGGGCTCCACGCCCATCTAGAGCCAGGCCGGCCAGACGCCCTGCTGCATCCTCGCCAGCTGAGAACCCGCACCGATCCTCGCCCCCCAGACTCCGTTTCCCACCTGTAACACGGGGACAACCGTGGGACCCGCCGCTGAATTGTAAGGACCATGAAGCTGGGCGGCCGGTGGGCCCAGCCACGCACCTGCTTTACAAATGGGGACGGGGACATCTTTTCCTAGAACTGGGCCACCCATCCCTGGGCGAGCAAGCAAAGCCCGGCCTTTGGCAGAACCATCTGGGTGTTTCCATTTGTGAGGAGCCCAGACCAAGCCGCGAGCCCTCAATGTCTCTGGGTGTCGATAAGAGACTCCCCGAGAGCCAGGCCCCCGTGGCCGTGCGCTGAGCTGGACAGGCGGCGCCCGGGGGCTTATCTTCCCCTCGGGTCTGGATGCCTTTCTAATTCGGGGCTTTCCAAGCAGCCTGGGGTTCCTTAAATGGTCAAAGGTGGCCTCATCGCCACTGCCCTCGTCCTCAGCTCTGTGTTCCATCGCCTGCCACATGCCGCTGTCCCCAGGAGACCTGCACAGGTGGAAGGGTCCAGCGCCCAGCCAGACTATCCACACCGGCCTCGAGGTTCACCAGGTGAGCGCCCGTCCCCCTGAGAAAGTCGTCCCCGCTAAAGGAAGCACATTTCTGAAATCAAGGAAGGGTCTGATGGGAAAGGACAGTGATGCGTCTCCAGGCAGGTGTGGCCAGTGTGACAGCGACGGCCCCAAGGGGCCCCTGCACAGCGGCCGTGACTGCACAGCAGGGGAGAGGAGGGACGTGCCGTCGTGGGGCCGGGGTGTCGGGGCGCGGAAGGTGGCAGGGCGGCGGGCCCACAGATGAATGTCCACAGCCCCCCTGGCTCGCCTGAGTTCCGGCTGTGGTGACGAATCACAGAACCCCCGGGGGCCGTCCGCTGCGGGCTGCCGGTGCCGACGCACTGCGCCCGAGTCTCCTGGGGGAGACGAGCCCACATGGCCCAGCTCCGGGCCCCAGGCTGGCCATCTTGGGGTCTTAGCCCAGCAGGGATGTCCCTGAGCTACAGGGGCCCCATGCTCAGCCGGGACACCCTGGGTGCCCTTGGGCTTAAGGCAAATGGGAAGTGCACCTTCTTGTGGGGGCTCGGGGGACCCCCTTCCTGAGGAAGGGCTCAACGTCCCCCCACAGCAGGGCCGCCCAGGTCGGTTCCGGGCTTGCCCCTCCACGAGAGCATCCTCACGGTGACGAATCCTGGCTTTGAAGGAAGCGCCTCCTAACACGGGGGCAGGGGCTGCTTCCGGCGTGTCCCCCTCCGAGGCCTCCAGGGGGTGCCCTGCCAGTTTGGTCTCGGCAGCTCCTTCTCTGCACCCTCCGTCGCTTTCATGGCCCCCACCCCCCACTGAGTCTGCCCTCTCGCCTGATCCCACCTCCGCCCCGCAAGGGGAGGGGTGCCGTATCTAGTTCACGCGAGGTGGGAAGAGTGGCTTCCCCCACATGTCGCTGTGAGTGTTGGGGGTCCTGCTGAGTGTGGCCCAGTGGGGTTCAAAGCCTGTCCGTCCATCCGCCTGGAGTGGTGCCGTCCGGCCTCCCACCCCAAGTTCAGCCTCTGGCCGGTGCAGGACGGAGGTCCACAAGATGGAACAGCCCCTCCCCCTGCCACCCCACCGGCACAGCTTTGTGTCCCCCCCTTTCCCGTCCGCCCTCCGGTCCCGGGCGCGCGCCGAGACCACACTCAGGGGGCCGTGCTCTCCCTGCTCACACGCCACTGCGAAGCCAGGGCCAGGGCTGGGGAGGATGCTGGGCTGCCTCGGTGCCCTGGGGCCTCGCTCTACCCTTCCCAGAGAGCCCCAGCCGCTGGCCAGCTCTGAGTTCGACCCTCCCGTCTGAAGAACGCCCCCCGCCCAGCCCTGGAAGGAGGCTGTCCATGAGCTCCCAGGCGAGCTCCCTGAAACGCAGCCCACCCCGGATCTGCTGCGTCTGCCCTGAGCCTGACTCCCCCGGGGTGGGGAAGCCTGCTGGCTCTTGACCTTTTCTTTCTGGAAGCGCCTTCCCACTGGGGAGGAGGGAGAAAACCACGGCAGTCATCAGAGTGTAAGGAAGGAAGAGGCCTCAGGGCCGCAAGGGCTGGAAGGCTGGCCCGGCTTGGAGGGGACGGAGGTCCCCGCAGGTGTCTCAGTTCCGTCCACACCGAGCCGGGGGCCAGCGGGGAAGGGTTGGGGCTTGAGCACGTGCACTGCGTGACGAGCGCTGGTGCGGCGGGGGGTGTCCCGGGAGAACCCAGACGCCCCGTGTCCTCCAGGAGCCTTCAGCCCAGGAGAGAACACACCCGGGCCTGGTCATGAGCGACTGCACCACGGCCCGACATGACCCAGCGGCTCTCGCCCCTCGGGCCACCCTGCGCCCTCGCTTTGCCTCCTGGACCCTGGTGCCCAGCCCGGGACCTGCAGGCAGGCATCCTTCCCCCTGGGGACCTGCGTCATGGCTGGAAGGAAAGCGGGTCCTGGGGACGGGAGGCAGGGCGGGGACAGAAAACCGGAGAGAACAAGGAAGCCGCTATTTCGTCTGTTCTCAGGCACGTCCTCAGGCGCGCGTGTCCTGGGAGCGCTGTGGACACTAGCCCTGACCACAAACCATACAAAGCCAAACCCAGAACCCCTGACAGGCGCACACACCTGGCGTGTTCCCAGTCACCCCAATTGTGAAGACGCCCAGGAGACCCACCTGGCCCTCGCCCGGCCCCTCCTGTGGAACACGCCGAACTGGGTGGCAAGAGCACGGGGCCAGGGTTCTGGGCCCCATCCTGTGACTGGGGCCTCGAGCCCAGCTGCTGGGCACAGAGAGGCACGCTGGCCTGCTTGCGGGCCAGGTTCTGGAGGGAGACCAAGGTCCAAGGACCAAGAGAGCCAAGGTCTGTGACCTTGCTCTCTCAATCAGGGGAGGCCCCTTCCCCAGTAACGGCCAGTGCCGTGGCCCGTGCCATGTCCCTGCTGGTGCAAAGGGGCTGTGGGTGCCTCCTGATGTTGTGAGTCCCCAGGGAGTCCCCATCATCCCCCCGCTCAGGACCATGGCAGTGGCTGCAGGGACGCACCAGGGCTGGGTGGCCAGCCCACTGACTGTTCCCTGTGGGGGCTCCGAGGGGGACACAGGCCCGAGTGTGGCAGTTCAGCACAGTGGGGTGGGGTGTCGGCGGCTCCCTGGCTTGCCGGTGGCTCCAGCACCCTGGGGGACACGTGGAACCTTCTGCGGCTCCCGCCAAGCTGGGAGCTACGGCCGCCCCTGCCGCCAGACCGATGGTGTTAATACCATTTCCCTGGTGACTTCCCCGCCACAAACCCATCAGTCGCAGTCAGGTCCTCCCAGTTAGAGACGCAGGAGCTCCGGGAAACCGCCCCGGGCCGGAGGTCAGCGGTTTGCTCAGGAGGTCAGGGTCCCGTGGGCGCACGCCTGTCCGCACAGGGCGCTCCTGGCCGCGGGGTCCCGCGGGGAGTCTGGAGTCTGGGGGCAGGGTGGAGGGATGACGGGTCGGGGCTGTGGGCCCTCCAGAGGACTGCACAGCGAGGGAGGCGGAGGGGGCCCTGGGGCCACCTGGATGGAGCAGCGCAGACGGGGTGATGTCAGTAAGAGGACCATGTCCTCTCCCAGAAACCCGCGCCCGGGCTGTCCGCCGGGCTGGCTCCTCTGGGGCTGTTCCAGGAGACCCCAGTGTCTCGCCTTTGCTGGCCAACTTGGGATCCCTTGGCTCAAGGGGCCCAGCTCTGCTCTGAGAGCACAGGGGCCTGGGGTGCGGTCTGCAGGGCTGCCTGGCCCGGGCAGGACCCACACACACACACACGTGCGTGCTCGCACACACGCAGCCCCTGTCTCTGACCGAAGTCTGAGACCCCCACCTCGGGGTCCATGGACTCGGCTCTCCAGAGGCTCTGCCGGGGTTGGGGAGCTCGGCCCCATTTGAGCCCCACAACCCCAACCGTGCAGCCGCCTCCCGCCAGCCCTTTCCTCCTAAATCCCCGTTTGCACAGGATGCACCCCAAGGCTTGGAGGAAGCCCGAGGCCTCGCAGGCCACAGCGACAGTGCAGGTGTCACAAGGGCCTTCCCGACAAGGGCGCCGACCGCCAACCTCGGCCTCCTGAGTGTGTCTTCAGGGGAATCTTCCGAGATCTGACATCAAATTAAAAAATGAAGCCCAGGCCTTTAAGTGTTATTTTATATTCGTGAGATTTTTCTTTTAAGAGATGGGGGAGGGACAGAGGGAGAAGCTGACCCCCCGCTGAGCAGGCGCCCAACGCAGGCTCGACGCCCTGACCCTGGGATCCAGACCCGAGCTGAAACCAAGAGTTAGAGGCTGCACGGGCAGAGCCCCAGGCGCCCCCGTATTCGCGATTCACAAGAGCAACGGGGAGCAACAAATGCACTGATTTTATTTGGTTTTCGTTCTAAAAGGCACACATTCCCGGGGTGGTGGCAGGCAGGGGAGGGAGCCAGGACGCTCAGGACAGAAGGCCCTGCGGGTGTCAGGGCCACGGCAGAAGAGCAGGGAAGGGAGGCTGCAAAGGGGTTGAGCCTTGCCCTCGTGGGTCAGGGGAACTCCGGCTTCCCACAGCAACACCACCGGCTGCTCCCAGGCCACGGCCGCCTCGGTCTGCAGAGGCTCTGCTCCCCCAGAGGCCCCTCCGCCCGGCACGGCGCGTGCTCCCCTCTGTGTATGGGGTCGCCCTGTCCCTGGGTTGGAGGCATTCGTGGACCCACTTCACAGATGGAGACACTGAGGTGTAGACAAGGTTCTTGCTGGGTCCCGGGTCCCACGAGAGTGAGTGGGGACCCCATTCTCTTCTGCCCCCGCATCCCTTCCCACGTCCCCGCAGCCATCCACCATCACCCTGGCCCCCGCCCTGCCTCCCTTCCTGCCCCATGGCCCAGCCTCGTGCCCCCAAGCTCCGGACTGACCTTCAAAGTGGAGACAACTGTTTAAATATTAAATGGTCCTTGGAACACCTGGGCTTCCCTTTAGACTCTGGATCAAAAGCGAGGAGGGGACATTTTAAGGATCGCTGGAGGATCGATGTCTGTGTTCCCAGGCTGCGTCCACGTCTTCGTCCCCCCGGCCGCAGGCGCCTGGCTGCAGGGAGGCTGGGCGGCCTCCCCTCGCGTGCACGGGCCAGGAGTGTGTGCGGGTGGGGTGGGGACATCAGCCGGCCTGTCCACGATGTGCCGGGGGCCACGACATGCTCAGCGATGGCCCCCCACAAGGAGAGCCCAGGATCCAGGCGGCTCCCTCAGGGCTCCGGCAGGGGCCCAGGCCAGGGCTGCAGCCAGACATCGCCCAGCCCACAGCAGCGGAGGCAGCGGGCACCAGCCTGCGAGCCCCCTGCGCGGGGAGGGGCCTGCACCCCGCCTGGCCAGCTTCACCTGCTCTCTCGGATGCCTCCCTGGAAGGCCGAGGCGGCGCTGGAGGTGGGCCGGTGCCCAGCAGGGCCCGCCCAGTGTCTGTCTGTGCCCAGGCTGCGAGGAACCACGGGGAGCCCCTTCTTAGCCCCGTGCCGTGCGTCCCGGGGAGAGACCCAAGGGCTGCCAGGACCAAGGCGAAGGAACGTCAGCCCACGGGCATACGGGGGCCACAATCACCAGGGCGGCTGGGCTGGAGAGGTGTCCCCGGGCCTGGGAGCTTGTCACAGCCGGGCCCGCCCCCTGCAACCCCCTGCGTCCCAGGCACACCTGGGCGTTCTTCGCCCCACAGTGAGTGAGCCCACTCCGTCTTCAGTGTGGCTGCGTCTCCTTCCCGAGCTCGGAACCCGGGCCAAGCCGCCCGCCACTGATTCTCCAGCCCCGCATCCTCCAAGCTCCTCTCGGGGAGTCGTCTTCTGCGCCTCCCAGAAAGGGAGCCCTTCCCTAAACCGCCGCACCCATGAGCTCCTGAGACCAGTTTCCCCCGCATCCCCATCCCTCCTGGGCACAGGGCAGCCAATCCCCATGGCCTCTCAGCCAGGGGAGGAGGCGTCCAGCCCACAGCCTTGGGTAGACCCTGTCCCGGGCGTGGGCACCAGGGACACTTCTCTGGGCCCCGACTCCAGCCCCGGCCCCCATCGCCCAGCCCAGAGATGCCAGACATGAATCTGGGGCTCCCCTGGGTCATGGGGGCAGGGCTCCAGGCAGGCACATCGCGACCTAGTCATGTCCCAAGCCAGTCCCTCGTCCTCCTGGTGACTGAGGACAAGCAGCGTCCTCCTTGTCCCTTCCAAGCCTTCAGCAACTCAGCCAAGCTGACCCCAGGGCAAAAGCTAGGAGACGTCAGGGGCCGGGGCTCCTGGTGTCCACATGGGAAACTGTGGGGGAAGCTCAGGGTTTAGAAAGCTGGTGTGGGCAGGAATCTTCCCTTCTACGACACAGACTCCCCGAAGGAGCTCCTGAGCCAGTGGGGAGCCCTCCATCAAGAAGGCAAACGAAGACTGCTTTTCAGACTGCTGGGGCGGGAAGCAGGCGTGTTTGGGGACCCACCACCCTGCCCCACAGCGTCCCTGCATCCCTGCATGGGGGCAGCAGGTCCTATGCTTCTCAGCAGCCGGAGCTCAGGAGACCCCACTGCGTGCAAGGACTCTGGTGGGCGCCACAGGGGCTCTGGCGATCCCACCCGGGTCCTGCATCCCCCCATGATCGCCTGTAATATAGGGATTTCACGAACCCCTTTTAGACCTTACACCCAAAAAGTCTGCCCCGCTGCTGTGACCTCCATGGCTGCAGCCTCTGCAGAATGGGTCGAGGAAGGCCCGGCCTCGGGCTGGGAAGGAGACTCAGGCAGCCGTGAAAACATGCGGTCCAGCGGACGCCTGATAAAGAAGCAAACAGACAGACAGACAGTGGGAGAGCGGCACTGCTGGCCTCCTCACAGAACACGGAGCTCAGGGCTGGGCCCGGGGGCGGGGAGGGCCGGACCAGAGCCATGGACGGCCGGCAGGGCTGAGGCCCAGGGCACGGTCACCGGGACAGGTTAGCTCCCCGTGTGCCGTGCAGGCGAGCGGGCGCAGCGCCAGCCGCGGGGAGAGCCGGCCCGCACCCCAGCCCCGACACGGCATCACACACGCCACTCCCTCCAGGGCAGGGCCACGATCCCTTGCGTTGACGGACGGGGAAACTGAGGCCGCTCCCGAGACAAAGCACCAAGTCTCCAAGCGGCGTTTGGACGTGGGCAGCGTGACCGCCCACGGGGCCTGGACGTGCAGGACGTGCCCCAGGCGGTCAGTGACGGTGACCTTTACGTGTGGCTGTGGGTCATTTGCACGTCTTCTGTGGGGAAGTGTCAGTGTAAGCCCGAAGCCAGGCCTTCAGTCAGATGACTGGGGCTTTTGCTAGTGAGCTGGCGGGGTTCCTTCTGCGTCCTGGACGTGAATTCGCTCCAGGGGCTGAAGCAGGCCCCCCATCCCGTCAGGACGTCTCCGCTCGGCTGAGCGAGTCTCTGCCGGCGGCAGCCAGCCTTTCCCTGGGATCCCGACAGCCCCCTTGTCTTCCTCTCACCCCCAGATCATCGCTCTCGGCGTCGGGGCCGGTGCGCCCGGGAGTCCGGGTTCAGATCCAGCGCTCACATCTCTAATGCGTTCCGAGCTGATTTCCGTGGAGAAGGTCCCAACTACATGCCTCTGCCTGTGACCGTCCGGTGTTCCCAACACTGGTCACTGGGGGGCCTGTCCTCCCCCCGCCGTGTGTTCTCGGCGCCCCCGCCGAGATCGGTGAGCAGGGCGCGCGGGACGTGTGTCTGGGTTCCGAACGCTGTTCCCCCGTCTGCACGGCCGCCATGTAGGCGGTGGGGTCGCAGGGGCGGACCAGCCGGGTGCTGCCTGGCCACGTTTGTGCTCAAGGGTCCCTCCCGTTCTGTCCACGTGCAGTGCTGGGACAGACACGGCCCTGTTCTGCCGCTGTGCCCTATTCCCCCGGCCCCCTCAGCTTGGGGGCAGGGGCCAGCCCGCCGCCCGCGAGGCCCTCACGCGGGCACCGTAGCTGGTATTGACGCTTGGGGAGGAGGCTGGGGAGCCGGGCTGGGGACGGTTCTGCGCAGGAATTGTTGCTTTGTTTATCTCGCAGCAGGAAAGGGACGTTGGAAACAGGAGGGGCAGGAACGTTTCCAGGAGGAGCTCCACCCGGCTGAGCCTCGGCCTGCAGGTGCGCCGCCCCCGCCCCTCCCGACCAGGGGACGCCCTGCCGGCCCGCTTCCAGGAGGAGGAGGCTGAGGCACGGAGGGGTTGTGTCACTTGCCGCACAGGCCACAGGCAGGCTCCCACAGGGCAGCACCCAGGACCCACCAGTCTTCTCCCCTGGGGTCCGGGCTATGGGACCCCCAGATGGCTGCTCGCCCAGGCCTCAAGGCGAACCTGGGGTCCCGGGAGGCGAGGTGGCCAGAGGCAGTGCTCAGGCCCGTACACGGCCCAGGGCCATCAGTCCGTCCTCCCTTTCTGAGTTGGTAATGAGAGCGGAGGCCGAGTCCCCTCCCATTGGTGGGGAGAGGGCACAGGCTGCCCGGAGCTGGGGATGGTCCTCCCAGTGGCTGAGAGTGCTCTGGGTCCCCGCACACTCTCCTGGCCACGAGGCGGACACTGAAGGACACTCACCACCTGACTTCGTCCTCAGGGGATCGCCCCCAGATTCCCTGGATTGCCGCCGATCTTTGCTTCCCGGAGGCGCTGCTGAAAGGCAGGGGCGTCTCAGGGCGGGCTGGCTCCCAGCGGCAGCCCTCCCCACCACCAGACTGCTCCCTGGGTGCCCCAGCAAGGGGCACGTCGCCCCAGAGCCTCCCGCTAAAGACGGGTGTCCTCTCCCAGAGGCGGGTCCCTATACGCCGCGGCAGCAGGCTGAGAAGGGGAGCTGCCGCAGACTGGGGTTCTGGCCATGGCCCCGGGGACAGTAACTCGCCGGCTTCAGGTCGTCTGCGCTGGAAGCCTGTGGCCTCGGGGACGCAGCACAGTGTTCTGTCTCCCCAGGTAGCCTGTGGCCGCCCCGACCGGCGACGCACACGTGCAGGCTGGGCGGCCCCGGCGGCAGCAGCCCCGCCACACCCTGTCCCCGGCTTCCTCCCTACCCCTCAGCCCTTCCCTCACCCCTGTTCCCTGGGGTCATCCCCCTAACAAGCCGCCTGTGCTCTGAATCCTTGTCCTGAGATGAAGGACCCTTAGCGGTTGCTGGTGAGCTGTCCCTCATTCAGAGTGAGCCACGGGTCCGAGGGAGCCTCCGCACACTGATCACAGCGACGGGTGTGCTCCCTGCTCGGTCGGAAGACGCCGGCCGCCTTGTCCCTACACTGAAGGCCAAGGTCCCGTCGGGCAGCCTCCACGAGGCACCTCTGCTAGGCACGTGGCTTCAGGAGGGCTTGGTACAGCCTGCACTCGCATCACCCAAGGCCAGCGGGGCCGCCCACCCTGCGGTCAGGCTGGTGAGCCGCCCTGACGTCAGGTAAGTAGGCGGCTCGGAGCAGAGGTCGGCAGGCGCGGGAGCCTCTGCGGTCGACCTCGCTGTTGGCCGTGAGGACGTGAATCGAAGGGAGACCCCATGGATCAAGGGAGTGAAGGGATGCTGGGAGTTTCCATGCGCCAGGCTCTCCTCGCCCAAGCGGAGGGTTGTGGCGGTGGCGGTGGGAAGGGCGTGCGTTCATGGTGGCGGTGACGTTGGCAAAACGTGGCTGCTCGTGGTGACACAGATGCGCGGGTTGGGGTCGGTGTAGATGCTGGAGGTGGTGGGAGAGGCGTCGGTGGGATGTTGGGGAGCCCAGTGACCCGAGTCCAGGGGAGGAGCACACGGCGTATGGGTTCAGCTGGACCAACAAGCCCAAACCGTCTGGGGGACCCCAGTAGGCTACCAGGCATCTGTTCGCTTGACCCGCCTTTGAGGGGGCGGCCAGCTTGTGCCCAGAGTGGAGACTTCCCAGGGGATGAGCTTTGTGGGCTGCCCAGAGCAGCTTTCCAGGCAAGGGCAGGAGGTCACTGGGAGGAGGGATTCTGCACTGCTGGTCAAGTCCATGGCTGTTGGCCCCTGGAGAAGCTGCTGGCCCTGGAGAAGCTGCCACCACTCACCGTTTCCCTCTCCATCCTAGGAGACTGAGGCCTCTCCAGCTGCGACCCTCCTTGAATCCTAAGAAGAAAATCACCCCTGCACTAACCGTCCGAGGAAAATCTAGACCCATTCATGCAGACCCGAGTGCAAGAGAAGAAACCCAAGAAGAAGCCCGGCTCGCCACACCCTTCCCGCTCTAGATCTCACGCGCCACATCCTTAGAAAGGAGTCGGATGAGCTGCGTGTGTGATTCCAGCTCCGTGACCTTCTGGAACAGACAAAGGGACAGAGCAGCGAGCAGATCGGGAGCTGCGGCGGGGGAGGGGGTGAATAAGGGCAGCACAGGGCGTTTTGGGGGTGGGGCTCCTCTCTGCCATTCTGGAGTGGGGCCCACCCGTTGCCCGCACTTGTCAGGACACCGCGGAGGCTGAACCCCGCGTGAGCGTGGGCTGCCTGCCTGAGAGTGCGTAGATGTTGGCTCACGGGCTGCGAGGAGCGTAGCTCACTGACGCAAGATGGAGGCGGGGGTCCGTACTTCCTCCCAAGTTCTCGGCAAAGGGAAAATCACTATAAAAGGCATTAAGTCTATTAATTTGGAAGGAGAAGGAGGAGGGGAATCGGGCTGAGGCTTGGCCACTCTGAACCCATCCGGCTTCCGTAGGGTGCCCCCTGCCCCCCACGGAGAACCTCCGGCACCGCCACAGACACGGCCCACCCCTGGGCGCCGGGCTCCATACAGTCGACGCGCCCGATCGCAAGCAGCCTGGTGGTCCTGGCAGGTGGGCTGGTGTCCCGGGGGCGTCTTAGCTTTGACAAATCAGCACACCGGGACCTCGATGTACGAGGCGCGGGAGACAGGCTCCGACAGCTGGGCCCTTCTGTGACGCCGTGTGCGGGGCCTCCTGGGTGAGCCCGGCTCCAGGCCACCGGCAGCCAACCAGGCCTCGAGCTCCAAGTGGAGGCGAGGCAGGTGCCCCTGGGGACGCACGAGGAGGTAGCAGGAGCTCCCCATGCTTGCTTTGGACCTCAGCATTTCAACGCGCTTCGGATGCGCATGCTTTATAACACGTAGACACGATGTTAGTCCACGGGACCTGCAAAATGAGGCACAATTGTGTATTAGAGGGTAAGAGCAGATACTCAGCCTGGGTTTTGTTTTTTTTTTTAATTTATTTATTTGAGAGAGAGAGAATGCACACTCAAGGAAGAGGGATAGGGGGAGGGAGAGAAAGAGAATCCCAAGCCGACTTCGTGCTGGGTGCAAGCCCAATGTGGGGCTTGATCTCACGACCCTGAGATCATGACCTAGCCGAACCCAGGAACCAGACTCCTAACTGACGGGGCCGCCTAGGCACCCCCAAATACTTGTTAAAGAGTGGACATCGCGGTCTGAGCTCGGGCACCTGTAACACCACAGCCTGGGGGCCTCAGCCAAGAGGCTCCCATTTCTCACCGTCCTGGGGCTTGGACGTCTGGAACCGGCTGCTGGCAGCCCCCGAGTCTGCTAAAAGCCCCCTTCCCGGCCTGCCGTCGGCGTCTTTGTGCTGTGTCCTCGCGTGGCAGAGGCAGAAGCCGGCTCTCTCTCGGGTCTCTCTCTTCTTACACGGGTGCTAACCGCGTTCACGAGGACCCCACCCTCACGACCTAATCCCCTCCCAAAGGCCCTACTCCCAGGGACATTCAGACCGTGGCAATCTCGAAAGCTTGGTGACCACCCTCCTGGAGCGTTCACGTGGCAGACTGGCCCCGGAGGTTGTGCCCTCTCTGGCCCACGGCCGTCCCGCCCTGAGAGTGGGTTCCAAGCCCACCGGCAGCCCCGGCCACGGAGAGCAGATGGCAACTGAGTGCCCATGACGTGCGCCGGGTCCCGGCCAGCTCTGAGCCACTGCCTGCTGCCGTCCCAAGTGCTCTCCCGCAGGTCACAGTCTTCCCAGGTGCTGCCGGGGGCCCTCGGGGGCTCGGTGCCGGGTCCCCAACAGGACAGAAGTGCCGGGCTTGTATTTCCAGGAGAGTGTTCCAGAAACGACCCGCCAACAGAGGGCTGGGGACACCCAGTCCAAACGACCCCCAGGGGGAAGCACAGGGAGACAGAAGGCCTCCACCGAGGTATCCCCAACACACCTCCTTAACGCCCCCCCACAGATAGTCCCGGGTTCTCTGCTTCTCGGCTCGCTGGTCCCTCTGCAGCAGAGCTACGGGGGAGGGGCTGCTGCTCACTTTTCCAGGACTGAACATGTAAGTCTTTAGAAAGGGCAGGAATCACAGATTTCACCCAAAGGACACACTTTCTCGGATGTCTTGTCTCATCACAAATCACACATTGCACACGTGGTCTATCCTTGGAAATAGCCAAACACAGGAGGCAGGCTGGTGGGTTTAACCCCCGGGTGGCCCGATCTTCCAGGAATCCCTTGGTTCTGTGGGGTCCTGGGCGCCTGGCTCCAGAGGCGGACGAGCTGGCGGGCAAGGACGTAGCCACGGTCCCCACCCCACCCCCCGTGGCGGGCGGCTGCTGAACGCCCCCTCCAGCAAGGCAACCAGCCCATGTCTGCATCGAGTTGTAAGACTGGCGTCCTGGTGAACTCATTATCAGCAAGAGCACGGGAGCAGGTGAGAGAACCCCAGGCAGACGGCCCTGACCCCCATGCAGATGTGGGGACAGAGCCGGCACCGCGGGAGCTCCCATCCCCCTTTCCAGGGACGCCTCTGCCCCAGGGGAGCCTGGTGGGAAGCTGCAGTCTCACTCGGAGTCAGGAACACCCCCCCTTGCATTTCAGTCCCTGCTGAAAACGTCCTCTAATCGGCTCTCTGGCTTGGGAAGAAAACAGAGGGCCGGGCTGACGTTGCAGGTATCTGGAACAATCCAGAGCTCTGGTCCCATCACTCAGGGCCAGAAATACACACTGACCATATCTTGACCTCAGGACGGCTCCTTGAAGTTGATGTTTTTCTTCTTAGCTAAATCCCTTGCATTAGATTTTTTATTTTTTTTTGAGATTTCCAATGTTTTCCCTCTTACTTTTCAAAGCATTTATTACAGGGCCAAAGTCCAAACTTCCGCCCCGCGGGAAACCCCCTTTGCCTGAACTTGGACCTGGGGATTGGGAGAGCAGGGAAGCTCGTCTCC
>RCUC01154080.1:0-29911 GCA_003697995.1 Taxidea taxus jeffersonii | reverse complement strand
AATTCTTCTTTAAATGTTTGGTAGAATTCCCCTGGGAAGCCATCTGGCCCTGGGCTTTTGTTTGTTGGGAGATTTTTAATGACTGTTTCAATCTCCTTACTGGTTATGGGCCTATTCAGGTTTTCTATTTCTTCTTGGTTCAGTTTTGGCAGTTTATATGTCTCTAGGAAAGCATCCATTTCTTCCAGATTGTCAAATTTGTTGGCATAGAGTTGCTCATAATATGTTCTTATGATTGTTTGTATTTCTTTGGTGTTGGTTGTGATCTCTCCTCTTTCATTCATGATTTTATTTATTTGGGTCCTTTCTCTTTTCTTTTGGATAAGTCTGGCCAGGGGTTTATCAATCTTATTAATTCTTTCAAAGAGCCAGCTCGTAGTTTCATTGATTTGTTCTATGTTTTTTTTGGTTTCTATTTCATTGATTTCTGCTTTGATCTTTATTATTTCTCTTCTCCTGCTGGGTTTAGGCTTTCTTTGTTGTTCTTTCTCGAGCTCCTTTAGGTGTAGGATTAGGTTGTGTATTTGAGACCTTTCCTGTATCTTGAGGAAGGCTTGTATTGCTATATATTTTCCTCTCAGGACTGCCTTTGCTGTGTCCCACAGATTTTGGACCATTGTGTTTTCATTATCATTTGTTTCCATGACTTTTTTCAATTCTTCTTTCACTTCCTGGTTGACCCATTCATTTTTTAGAAGGATGCTGTTGAGTCTCCATGTATTTGTGCTCTTTCCAAATGTCCTCTTGTGATTGTGCTCTAGCTTCAGAGCATTGTGGTCTGAAAATATGCAGGGAATGATCCCAATCTTTTGATACCTGTTGAGACCTGATTTATGACCCAGGATGTGATCTATTCTGGAGAATGTTCCATGGGCACTAGAGAAGAATGTGTATTCTGTTGCTTTGGGATGGAATGTTCTGAATATATCTGTGATGTCCATCTGCTCCAGTGTGTCATTTAAGACGTTTATTTCCTTGTTGATCTTTTGCTTGGATGATCTGTCCATTTCAGTGAGGGGCGTGTTAAAGTCCCCTACTATTATTCTTGTCAATGTGTTTCTTTGATTTTGTTATTAATTGGTTTATATAGTTGGCTGCTCCCATGTTAGGGGCATAGATATTTAAAATTGTTAGATCTTCTTGTTGGACAGACCCTTTGAGTATGATGAAGTGTCCTTCCTCATCTCTTATTATAGTCTTTGGCTTAAAATCTAATTGATCTGATATAAGGATTGCCACCCCAGCTTTCTTCTGATGTCCATTAGCATGGTAAATTGTTTTCCACCCCCTCACTTTCAGTCTGGAGGTGTCTTCGAGTCTAAAACGAGTTTCTGGTAGGCAGCATATTGATGGGTTTTGTTTTTTTATCCATTCTGAAACCCTGTGTCTTTTGATTGGGGCATTTAGCCCATTTACGTTCAGGGTAACTATTGAGAGATATGGATTTCGTGCCATTGTATTGCCTGTAAGGTGATTGTTACTGTATATTGTCTCTGTTCCTTTCTGATAATACTTTCAGGGTCTCTCTTTGCTTAGAGGACCCCTTTCAATATTTCCTGTAGAGCTGGTTTGGTGTTTACATATTCTTCCAGTTTTTGCTTGTCCTGGAATTTTTTTTATCTCTCCTTCTATTTTCAATGATAACCTAGCTGGATAAAGTATTCTTGCCTGCATGTTTTTGTCGTTTAGTGCTCTGAATATATCATGCCAGTTCTTTCTGGCCTGCCAGGTCTCTGTGGATAAGTCTGCTGCCAATCTAATATTTTTACCATTGTGTGTTACAGACTTCTTTTCCCGAGCTGCTTTCAGGATTTTCTCTTTGTCGCTAAGACTTGTAAATTTTACTATTAGTTGACGGGGTGTGGACCTATTTCTATTAATTTTGCGGGGGGATTCTCTGCACCTCCTGGATTTTGATGCTTGTTCCCTTTGCTATATTAGGGAAATTCTCTACAATAATTCTCTCCAATATACCTTCTGCTCCTCTCTCTCTTTCTTCCTCTTCTGGAATCCCAATTATTCTAATGTTGTTTTGTCCTATGGTATCACTTATCTCTCGAATTCTCCCCTCATGATCCAGTAGTTGTTTGTCTCTCTTTTGCTCAGCTTCTTTATTTTCTGTCATTTGGTCTTCTATATCACTAATTCTTTCTTCGCCTCATTTATCCTAGCAGTAAGAGCCTCCATTTTTTATTGCACCTCATTAATAGCTTTTTAAATTTCAATTTGGTTAGATTTTAGTTCTTTTATTTCTCCAGAAAGAGCTTTTATTTCTCCTGACAGGGTTTCTCTAATATCTTCCATGCCTTTTTCGAGCCCGGCTAGAACCTTGAGAATCGTCGTCCTGAATTCCAGATCTAACATATTACCAATGTCTGTATTGATTAGCTCCCTAGCCTTCAGTACTGCCTCCTGGTCTTTTTTTTGTGGTGAGTTTTTCTGCCTTGTCATTTTGTCCAGATAAGAATCCGCTGTTCTCCTTGTTAAGTGAACTTGGTCTTGGCTGGATTTCTTGTTGATCTTCTGGGGGAGGGGCCTGTTGTAGTGATTTTCAAGTGTCTCTGCCCCAGGCGGAATTGCACCGCCCTTACCAGGGGCTGGGCTGAGTAATCCTCTCAGGTTCTCTTTCGGGAGCTTTTGTTCCCTGAACGCTTTCTGTAGAGTTCCAGAGGACGGGAATGAAAATGGCGGCCTCCCAATCTCCGGTTTGGAGGAGCCGAGAGCTAGGGGCCCCAGTCTTCCGTGCGCCTTCAGAGAAAAGCGCTTAATCACTCCCGTCTCCCCAGCCTCCAGCCACGCTTGGAGAAAATTGTGCGTAATCAGTCCCGTCTCACTGGCTTCTGGCTATGCTCCGAGGTCACCCATCGTGTGACCAAGCGTCTCTGTCTCTGGCAGAGTCCCACCTGGGGTCTCCAAACCCCATAGAACCCTGAGCTCTCCCAGGTCGGAGTCTCCCCGGATCTTATGGGGACTCCTCGCACAGAGCACTGGCCCGTGTCACAGACCACGGCTCTAGGAAACCCCGAGTTGAGAGCTCACTCCTCGGCTCTGTCTCTGCAGCCGGTTTCCCGCTCTAATACCTGTGAGCTCTGCGACACTCAGACACCCCCGATCCTTCTGTGACCCCGCGGGACCTGAGTCCACGCTGTCCCCATGAGGTCTTCACCCCAGTTTAGCCTCTGGAGCGATGTCCCTCCATGGAGCCGACTTTTAAAAGTCCTGATTTTGTGCTCCGTTGTTCCGCCGCTTGCCGGGAGCTGGCCCCTCCCCCTGGGGTCTATCTTCCCATCGCGTTGGATTCACTTCTCCGCTAGTCCTATCTTTTAGAAAGTGGTTGATTTTCTGTTTCTAGAATTGTTGCTCTTCTCTTCAATCTCCTGTTGGATTCGTAGGTGTTCGGAATGGTTTGATAGGCTATCTAGCTGATCTCCTGCTGCCTGATGTCGTCTCAGCCTGCTACTTCTCCGCCATCTTGACTCCTCTCTCTGAGCATTTTTCTAAGTGTCTCTTCTCTGGGTTCCTAGAGCATCCTGTGTATTCTTCTAACACAGAGTTGCCACGATAGTTTTCCCAAATGCACTGTGAGCAGTTTAAGGGCAGACACTGTATCTTTCCCTTAGATGCATTCTCAGCCTCACCATGATGGCTAACTCACAGTAAGTTCTCAGTAAACAGATGTTCAGTTGATGAATGACTGCTGGTGATAAACATGGGCTTTCTTCTTTTGGTGCTCACCACCACATTTACTCTCATGCTTAGCTCCATTTTACAAAAGACTAAGGCAAGGTCCAGAGGACTTGCCTAAGGTCATGCATCTACAATATATGTAAGTTTTCAAGACACAAAAAAGGCCATGATCTTTCTACTGATTAAACATGCTGTTTGCTTATGGACAGTATATTATCATGGGGGACCTGCTAAATATCAGCTAAATTTTATACTTATCTTTATGGCAGACAGGATGCTATAGTTTCAAGCTTGCCCCATCCTGAAAGTATCCTTATGAACTGACACGTGGCTTTAGAAATGGCAAAAGTGGAATGGTGGCATGTAAATTAGAAGTGACAAAATCGTGGTTGTTAGAAAGGGAGATAATTCAGGATCTTCTCTGTACATTATTACAATTCTCTCTAGCACTGCCAATGTACACTTAAAATGTATGTTCCCAATTATTTTGATTCTTAGAGATTATGGGGGTTGCCATTGGATGAAGAGCTATGTTAGTAAGGGATTGGAGGCAGGCAAGAAGGGGATGCTGAGAAATGCTTGCATGTAAAGAGAAACAGAGAAAGCAGGTGGGAGATAGAAATGGAACAGGAAGAGGCAGGGCTCTGGGAGCCAAATCATGAATGAACAAACTGAAATGGAAGGCAAGGAATTGTAGGCAGATGGGCATAGCCGAGGATGGGCTTCACAGGTTAAGGTAGTCCCCTGAGAAATATATGTAAAATTTGCATATGTATATTTCACTGGAAATAAGGTATATAGAGCTCACTTCCCAAAGGGATCAGTAACTTTTTAAAAGATTAGGAACTACTGCTTTGGGTTAAATATAAGCAAGTCTGGGGGATGGGCATTAAGGAGGGCACGTGATATGATGAGCACTGGGTGTTATATGCAACTAATGAATCATTGAACACTACATCAAAAGCTAATGATGTACTATATGTTGGCTAATTGAATTTAAATAAAAAAATATATGAGCAAGTCAAGGAGTTCTTCCAGAATGGGAGGATGGAGCCCAATAACTCCTAAAAGTGACACTTGGAGGATGATCAGGCTGTCATAGTTAACACTGAGTGTGTTGTGTGTGTTTGTGTGTGTGTGTATGTGTATTTTAGGGAGGAGGGGAGGGCACGTGGGAATGGAGAGAGAGAATCTGAAGCAGGATCCACACCCAGTGTGTGAGCCTGACACAAGGCTTGATCTCATGACCCTGAGATCATGACCTGAGCCAGACTCAAACTGAGCCACCCCAGTCCCTCAAGTGTGTTGTATTTTTACAATATTATTTTAATCCCCCTTTAAGGCCTTTCTCAATATTATCTTATTGAGTCCTCATGACAGTGTTTTGAAGGGGACTGTGTGTATCATCTCCATTTTACAGATGAGGAAACTGAAGCACATGGAGATTACACAAATTGCCCAAAATCACATCATTAACAAATGACAGAGCCATAATTGGAACCCAGCAATCTAATCCCTGAAACTGTCAGCCTAATTATACTCTTAGAGTCTCTTTAGAGTAATAAAAGGAGAAGGTCCGTCTCCTTCTTTCTTTCCTGATGGTGAAAGACTTAACATCTTTTGCATGGCTTCCTGGGTCATGTGACTATGATGTCATGGGTGCAGTTTTCCTAAATGGCCTCAGGTTGGGTACTTGAACTTACTCTGTGGGAAAGACTCTAGTGGATAAGGGCAGAGGATATTGAGAGTCCCAGAGAACCACTGTGGGGAAGTAACCCCACAGGGCAGCAGCAGAAAGGTCCTGGGATTTGGGTGACTGGGGGAGGCTTGTTTTTATAGTGTAGCTTGAAGGATTCATCCATGAAGGGGCTTTCTGGAGCAGGCTGTGGAAAAGACTGTGGATGTTAAGAATTTATCCAAGAGAGTTCCAAGGACGTCCCTTTCCACCCTTACAGTGACCCAAGTGCCTTCCCTGGGTGTTTCTCTGTTGTGTTAGCATTAGCACAGAGAAGTGGGAAGAAGTCACACAGGCCTAGGCTCTGCTTTCAGGTCCCTCTCCTCCTGTCTTCTGTTCCTAGACAGATTTTGTATATCTTGGAGCCTCCTTTCTCTCTTCTATGAACCAGAGGCAAGGACCACCAAGGACCACCTACTTTAAAGGGCTGTCATGAGGATTACAGGAAAGCATGGCGGTAAAGCACATTGCTTGTAATGAGGACACCATGCATGATCGCTGCTGATTTCTGCTTACCCCAGGGAAGATCCATGTCTACTGCTTGCAGAAAACTCTTGTCCCAAACAGACTCCATTCTCTTAAACTTTCTTTAAACTTTTTTCTTAAACTCTTTTCGAACTTGTTTCCTTTAATGGAATATGAGCTTGGCTTCTCTCAATTCTATATGAGTTCCACTGTTTCAAGGAACCTAGAAGACATCTGTGGGCCATCTCCAGTTAGCGCTGAATGACTGGGGCTTTAATTTGGGGATATGCTGGAGCTTGCTTGTATCATCACATCAAAACTGATTCTTAAGTTCTTAGGAATTTTGTGAGTTGGTTGGCTTAACTTTGCTAGCTTGACATTGGCCAAGATGGCATTTATACCACCGAAAGTGTCCAGTACTATAATTAGAGCTTATTTTGCTCCTTTAGGAGATGGTTTTAAGACATTGACCAGCATGCCACTGAGTAGTTAACAGTTACGAAGTACATCATGTTATCTGTTGTTGGAAGAGCTTTACATGTACTAACTCAATCCTCACAACCTTTGGAGGCCTTTATAGGTATCCCCCTTTCACAGACTGGAAAACTGAGAACGTGGGTTGCTGGAGGTCATGTAGCTGATTAGTGGCAGAATTGGGAAATCAAGTAAGGAAGGCTTGGCTCCAGAGCCACATTCATAGTCAGCGATCCCGCCTCTGGAGCATTCTTGTGAGGATCCAATAATTTACATGAAGGGCTTGGCCCAGGGCCTGATACCTAGTCATTGCTTGATAAATATTAGCTGTTATTTATATCAAGGATTCTTAAGTTTTTTGATGTCTGATGAGAATCTGATTAAAGGTGTGTATTCTTTTCCGTTAAAAGATGCACAGTACATAAAATTATACACACACACACACACACAGAGTGAGGTTACAATATTCATGGACTTTCCAACACTCAGGATCCTAAGTCTACCTTCTTGGGAAGGTAGACCCAGAGAAAGGGATCAAATTCTCTTTGTGTTTCTCTTTCTAGCGGACCATTCCTCATTGTTTCAACTCGCCATCACGGACTGTTTGTGTGCTCTTCCCAAGACACTCCTGCACTTCTGGATGTACTCTGATTCGCTTTGTGTCTCTCCCAGCGTGGGGTCCAGGATTGGGTAGACTCCTAATCTTCCTCCTGTTTCCTGATCTCTGTACCAACTAATATTTTTTCTAGTCTTGTTTTGCCTCTGGTGTCCTGCCTCCAGGGGACTTAATGTCTGGGATCTGGGATATAAATCTGAGCTGTAATTTTTTTTAAAAGATTTTATTTATTTACTTGACAGGCAGAGATCACAAGCACGCAGAGAGGCAGGCAGAGAGAGAGAGAGAGGAGGAAGCAGGCTACCCCCCCAATAGAGAGCCTGATGCGGTGCTTGATCCCAGGACCCCGAGATCACGACCCGAGCAGAAGGCAGAGACTTCAACCACTGAGCCACCCAGGAGCCCCTCTGAGCTGTAGTTTTAATGCCACTAACATTATACACACACACCCATTACACACCCTAAAAACACGCAACAGGAAAACAAACCTTTGAATATGTGCATAGGCATGTCAGGGTTTCTTGACTTGCTTTGTCTGGACGTTGATGAACTAGAGACATTTACTTTGGGTACCTACCTGCCTTTTAAACTTCCCTTGTACTCTTGCTCTTCTTCTTAACTCCCACTCCCTTATCCCCCGCCAACATGTTTGTTCCCCAGGCCTTAGGTTCAGCTCCTACTTTGACCCAAGAAAAGAATGATAACTAATAAAAATCACTTAATCTGTCTATACATGCACAATTTTATATATGGCATCTTATTTAACTAAACTCCTGCAACAAGCTCATGAGGTAGGGGATTTAAAGGAAACTGAAGCTCAGAGAGGTTAAGTAACTTACTTGCCCAAGGCTTCACAGCTAGTAACTGGCTAACCTAAAATTCAAACCCACATCTGGGAACTCCAGGTTTGTATGCCTTCCTGTGTTGTGTTCTGATTTCCTTTTCTGCTAATATCATCTAATAGTGGCCCCCCATGAGGTCCCCTTCTTGGATATTCAGGTAAATCAGCAGGCTTTAGACATTTACAGTATACATAAGACTTAAAGGGATTCCAGTCACTGGGCACTGAGACTTTCTTACAGCTGGAAGTTCTCCCCGGATTTCACAAATGCTACCACACAGGTGTTTTTTTCTGACCAGCCTTGTGGCTCACTGACTAGGTAGGAGCAGATTACGTTCCATTTTCCTTTCCGTTCAAGAAAGGAACCTTAGGAGGAGATGAGGCTCACACCCTTACAGAAAATAAAGCTATCCCTCCTCGCAAGGGTCCCCTGAGCTAGGTTTCTGATAACTCAGAAAGCCCTTTTAAATAAGAAATACAGTGTTTAAAACGGGACAGGCATCCTTCCAGGTTTCTGTGGCTTACCAGCGGCCTCTAGTGGCCAGTGCCTCTAAGTGCCATGAGTTGCAAGCCTTGGCTGCTTCCCGAGAGCCTTTGGCTGGGTGCCCTACAGAGTTTAAAAACACTGCATTGATTCCTGATCAACATGTTTTGCAATATTGGGACAGGAAAAAAAAAGTGGTGGAGTCGAAAACTCTGGGTAAAGACAGTATTACAGTGGGTGATCGAGTCCATAAAATTCGGAGTCAGGCTGTCAGTAAAGCCTCTCTCCTTTTAATATTCCAGGGTACAAGCCCCAGGAGGTAGATGATACTATTATCTCTGTTTAGGTGCTAGATAAATGGAAGTTCAGAGAGGTTGCATAACTAGGCCACACTAGGCCATAACTAGTGGGAAGAACACCCAGGTTTGGGTGACCACAGGCCCTAACCTCGGCCAGGTAGGCTGATCGCAGCATGTGTGGAGTTGATTAGCATGGCAGTGGTCTGGTCTTGGGGGTAGTAATGGCAGCTAGCATTTAAGAATTCATTCTGTGCCAGGCAGGTGCTCAGTGCTCTTATGTGGGCTACCCCATTCACTCATTCTGGCCACCATAGAAGATAAACATTTCCAATTTACAAATGAGAATGCAGACTCTTAGTAAGGTCAAAACTGCCACAGGTCAGGCAACTTAAAGGAGGAGCTGGAAGTTAGGAACCAGTTTGTTCAAATCCAAAGCAATTGCTTTAATGTATCTGAATGTATTGCATGTGTGTCCTTGTAGCAAGGCTAGCTTGTTGGTCTTTTGTTCGCACTCACCTGAAATACTCTCTTCTCCTTCCTCACCTGGCTACAAGCTAATGAGAATTTGGCCAAGAAGAGTGTAAGGGAGTGTGGAAACCTACTGGTTAGTGTCCTTCAGAACAAAGACTCTAGCTGGGTGGAAATCCACTCTTTTGTGTGCGTGTGTGCTTTATGCTCTCACTTACTCCCTCTGATTGCTGGCAGGTGATGGGTGGAGTGAGACTCTGTCATTTCCTAGAGACTTGGAGGGTTTCAGTAGATGGAAACAATATAGTATAGTGGTCATGAGGCAGGCTTTAGAGTCAGGAGACATTGCACCAGTTACTCAACCGTTCAAAACTCAGTGTCCTCATCACAAAATGGACACAATAGTGCGTATCTCATCCAGCTGTTGCAGGAATTAAATAAGACAAATGAAATGATAATCTTAGTATAGCACCCATCTTCAGGGTTAGTCCTGCTACTATGTTCATGAGGAAGAGAATGCACGGTGACTTGGTATGGTTCTCTAGGAAGGTTATCACCAACAGCACTAACCACTGAGGACCTGGCCACTTGCTAAGTCTTAGCAGGTATGATCAGGTTGTTCCCCTTGCAACATAAGCAATTCACTTAGTGCTTGAAGCAAGAACAATGTGTTGATGGAAGACAGCCAAAGCAACGAAGTCCCCCTCCCCTGGGGATAAAATGGGAAAAATAAAATAATAAAATAAAATGAAGCCTTTATAGAGAGCCATGCTAACCGAATTCGTCGCCAGGAGAATATTGAGTCTTGGGAGCCACAGGGAACACGGCCACAAAGGAATTCATTTACCTCAAAAGGAATTGCTGTGACTTAATGGCTTTATTGAATCCATGGTTTTTAGCCCATTGATTCCCGTTTACTTGAATTCAGGGCTTTTCAGGCACTGTGCCATTATTTTGCCTGTTCATATCGATTAACCAGTAGCCCCCTCCTTCTGGCCTTGCATTTGTCCTTCTTCACATATATCATCATTCCCTTCCTGCCCTCTGCTCTCTGACCTCGTTTTCCCCATCCCAGTGACTGGTCTGGACAAATATACGTGGTCCAGGCAAACCCTCTGGATTCCTTGCTAATTGGCAATAACGGCATCAGGCAGATCACTGATGCTGCCTTGCACTAGGGCTCTTTGTGCGAGTTATAATCATGCTTTTGCTCTAGGATTTGTTTTCTTACAAGTGAGCTTTGGAAACCAAAACAACAAGGCCTTAACTTCTGGGTTCTTTTGGATGATTGTCTGATTTAGCCATCCTGGGAGATTTTAAGGAATATTTTCAAATGTTAGTGTCCACCAGGATCATCTGGTGATCTCGTACACCTGGGATCTTATACAAAAGGACATTTCTGAGCCCAAATATTTGACGCAGTAGGTGGCTGCTCTCCCTTCTTTTTTAATCAAGGCAAACTTCACGTGACATAAAATCAGCCATCCTGAAGTGAACAACCTAGAGGTATTTAGTCCATTCCCAGTATTGTGCACCCGTCTCCTCTGTCTAGTGCAGAAACATTCTCATAGCCCTCGAAGGAGACACTGTGTCCAGTAAGCAGTCACTTCCTGTCCCCCAGCTCCTCCCCAGGTCTTGGTGATTACTAGTCTGCCTTCTGTCTTTGTGGATCTGCCTACTCCAGATACCTTCTATACATGGAGTCGTCCAGCATTTGTCCTTTGTCATCTGGCCTGTTTCACTTTGGATGGTGTTTGGAGGTTCATCTGTGTGGTAGCATATCTCAGTACTACATTTCCTTTTATGGCTGAATAATATTTTATTGTAAGCACATACCATATTTTGCTGATTCATTTAAACAAGGACTTCCCTTTGTTCTGTAGCAGGTGACCTTTGGGCCATACTTTGGGAATCACTGGCAGTGGAGGTTACTGGGTTTGGCCCCAAGCAGTCTGATACCTTATCAAAGTGGTTTGGAGAGTGCCAGGCCCCAGCTGCCCATTGTCTTTGGAGAGGGTCCGAGCCATGGATGACCAGGGAATGCCTAGTCAGGCAGGATGAAGCCTTGCAGCAGGGCACAGACAGAGGCTCAGGCAAATGGTATAGCGAATTCCGGTAGTATTTGTGTCCTGGCTCTGCTGTCTGTTCGATTCTCAGATCCTCCTGTTTCTTATTTGTAGGTTAGAATAACAACAGTTATCATTTCCACTGCCTTGTTGTTTGGATTAAATGAAATAATTTAGATTAGGTGCCTGTTATAAGGCCTGGCACAGAGTGAGTAAAGTGAGGCCCAAGGTGGTCATGGTTTTTATTTACTTTACCAGAAAAGGAATAATGTGCCGCTGGAGTTTGGCACATGTAACTTGCACAGACACAGGGAAATGCTCTCAGCTGGGTCGCCTGCTGTTCCAGTACCCTGTGGCATCTCCAAGAGAACTCATGAGAAAAAGACCCTGGTATCCTGGTATGGGAAAATAAGAAGACCCGGCATGGGACACTTAGTCTCAACAATAAGGTAAGGACCTTGTTTTTAAAATGAGACGTGGTGTCGTAATGGAAGCGGTAGTAAGACTATTGACCAATAAATAGTCACTGTTGTCGTTGCCGGCCTGATTTCTCTACTAGGATGTGAGTACAGGGAGGGCAGGTGCTCTGTCTTTTTCACTACTCTATCCCTAGCACATGTGTAGAGTACACAGTCAAATATTTGTCACATGCATGGCTACTGGATGGATGGACAGATGGATAGATAGATGCTGTGTTATCTCTATGAGCTTGGGACTCTTTAAATTCTTCTGAATCATTCTCATGTACTGTTGGAGGAAATACTCTGCCCAAGGTACCCTTCTTTGAGACTATTTGGAAATCAGCTCCACAATTCTTAAAAATATGCACTTTTTTTTATATAGCTGTTCTGATCTTAGTTTTTTAACCTAAGAAATTCCTGGAGGTTCAGAAAGATGATGGCTCAAGAACATTAAATGTGAGACTATTTAGAATAGCAGAAACAGTGGAAATAACAACAAGAGGGGATTAGTTAAATATATGGTGATTCATTCAGCAGAGATTTCAAAGGCATAAAAATGATGTAGAAGATTGTTTATAACATAAGAGAATGCTCAAATTATGTAGTGAGTGAAAAAAGCAAGTCACACAACTGTATTTTAATATAAGATGATAGCTCTTGACCACTGGCTTTTTAGATTTTTTAGGTAAATACTCAGTTAATTATAATACCCTCCAATCCAGACCTGAGGCTTTGTTCCTGGGTCATCTTCTTTGAGGTTAGGTTCTCCCTAGAGGCTCCTGGACCCCTTACACTAGCATGTGTCCTCTGGATCGTCCTCTAGCATTCTTCAGTGTGTTGGCATCCAAGATAGGGATGATTTGGAATCATGGTGGGACCTGTACAGGATATGAAAACCAGCAGGGATATTGGATTATGGATTGAGCTATAAAGGCGAAGGAAAGTGCTAAAGGGAACATATGTAGAGGAACATCTGAAGTCCGACAGGATGCAGTTTGACAGCTGAGTAGGAGATTTTTGGGAATACAAAGAGAACACATCATCAGAAACAGAGGTGTGGTGTCTGAAAGTCCACTGTGGGGGAGGGAACACAGCATGCGACAGGAAAAGACTGTGTTGGCATGGCATGCGAAGGCATTGCAAGGACTAGAAAAAGATATTCAATATCCAGGAATCAGCTTTTCTATCCTGTAGCTCATAGGTTGCCATTGATGGATTTTAAGCAAGGGATTAACATTTAGTAATATGCACACCCTATCACTCCTATTAATTAACCTGTGGAATCCTTGAAGGCAGATGTTTGATTTTGAATCATTTCAGTGGTGGCCTCCTCTGGTGCCTAGTACAGTCCCTTATTTATAAATAATTGCTATCCTTGAATTAGGTGCTCAGTATGAGTCTGACACTGTGCTAAATGCTTTATATGCTGTATTAAAGTTCTCTAAAGAAACAGAAGCGTCTCTCTATATTTCTTCCTATCTATCTATCTATCATCATCATCTATCTATAGACACTGATTTATTACAAGGAATCAGATCATGAAATTATGGTAGCTGAGAAGTCCCAGATCTGGAGTCAGCAAGCCGGAGACCCAAGAGAACTGATGTGTTGCTCCATTTCTGTCCCAAAGTCTGAGAACCAGGTAAGCTGACAATGGCAATGTCAGTCAGCAAGCTGGCTGTCTTGAGAACCTTGAAGAGCAGATGCTTCAGGCCAAGTCTGAAGGCCAGACAAGACAGTGCCCCAGCTCAAAGAGGTTTTGTTTGGTTTTCAGGCAGGTGGAACTCCCTGTTACTTGGGGGCCTTCAGCAGATTAGAGGAGGGCTATGCACACAAGGGAGAGCAGTCTGTTTTACCCAATTTCCTGACTGGCATGTTAATCTCATCCAAAAACATCCTCACAGACATACCAGAAATAATGCTTGATAAACTATCTGGGTACCTCCTTCCATTCCCCTACCCCCATGGCTCAGGCAAGTTGACACACAAAATTAACCAGCACATGGATATCATTCAACTTACACGATGATCTTGCAAGGTTATTTGCATTTTCATTACTATTTTAGGGAGGAGGAAACTAAAACCTTAGAAGGTTTGTGTCATATCCATGAATACCAACAGCTGGTGAGTGAAAAGGCTCGGATTAAAACCCAGGCATCTGACTCCTGGGGCCAGATCCTACTATGCCGGAGCAAATGTTTTAAAATTGTTTCTAGAACTCTCACACAGAAACTTAACAAACATATAATCACTAATAATAGGCTAATTATATTAAACATCCATTAAGTCCAAGGTAATGAGTAAATAAATGTACCGTTAATACCCGCCTTCCAATAAATCTATATTTTCAAACTTTTTTTTTTTTTTCTGGTTCTGGAGAAGAAAGACGAGATACAGCGAGGAGAGTATTGCTCAACAAAGACTGGGGAGTCTGGTAGAGAGTTCAGGTTCCCTTTCCCTCTGAGTGTCGTACGTCATCCTAGCTGCATTTCAGTAAAGACAGAAATCAGTGCAATAAGAAGTGGAGGCAGCCAGGACTCGCCGCATGAAGTCAACTGTGTTGTAAAAAGAGGAGGCTCAGGGTAAGACTGGAGCATTGGGAAGAATAACACTGCAAAACCATTTCCTGCGGATTGTCTCGAGTGTGTGAATGAGGGTAGTCAGCTAAACTCATTCCAGAGTCTCAGGAGCCCTAGGCTCTGTGGGGTCATCAACAGGTGACATATCCTGGAAATCTGTGCAAATCAATCCCACTTTCCTGTTGATTTTTACAGATAATAATGGTATCAGTGGGCACTACTGTGTTTCTCCCTCTGCCACTCCCATTTTCCTGAGTAGTTCTTATCTTTGAAATACATTTTTACACATAGGAGAATGCTCTGAATTTGAAGATTTTTTTTGGAAAAGCAAATTTACCCTCATCTTTTATTTTAAGTTGCAATGTTTATTGTTATAAATTCCCTTAAATCAGGGCACATATGGATTTATATGAAAGCATGGTGGAAAATTCCCAATTAAGGTGCTTGGATGTATTTTAATATTCTGTTTACCCAACTATTGAATACCTTGTCAAATAGATATTGATGGATTGCTTTAATATTTTTTCAAAAGTGGAGAAAGAATAATAAATCTATTTCAATTTAGGAGTAGGACAAAATACAAAGTGAAAGCAAACAGGTCATCTTGCTGAAATACTGGCATGATTAGTTTGGGGGAGGACATAACCAACATGACAACACGGGAAGGTCCTGAATTTCCCTCCATACCTGGACTCACTGAATGTATAGCTAAACGCAGGTCAGTTTATGTTGAGAGAGAAATTTAGAAACCAGTTGAATGACTCCTACACATCAAGAATCTGAGAAAATACCTATATCGAAATGCATAGGAAAGGTTGAAACAGACTATTGTCATAAACCTCACGCCTAGCATGGCATCCTACAATTAGGAGGAAAATCCCAGCTCCCAGCTTCTCCCTGAGGAGCAAGGTTGTGGACCACACATCTAGCATCCCAATTTTAAGACTACCACCATAGGCACAGGCCCCCAAATTACCTACTTCTGAGAGACATGGGGGCTTGCATTCATGAGCCAGATGGGACTATAGAAAACAAAGAAGGAACTGGTAAGTGGGTACACAACACTCCCCACAGCTATCCCCTCCAGGCTTAGTGAAGAGGGAGCAGGCAAAAATGCACATTCAATGCAATTAGCTAAATTTCAATGGCATTTGTCAAAGAAACAGAAAAAAGTTTTAAAATTCATATGGAACCCTCAAAGACCCTGAAGGGCAAAAGCTGTTTTTTTGAAAAAAGAAAGAATAAAGTGAGGGACATCACACTTTATGATAGCAAGCTGTGAAATAATAGAAAAAAAATTTATATTGGTCTCTGTCCCTGGTTCTTGGCACAGGGATCCTAAAATCTTCTATCCTAATGAGGTGACTCTTGGGGGGCTCCTGAATAATCTCAGGATGGGAGCCAGCCACCAGAAAGACCATATAATGATTAGAAGGTCAGAACTTTCATCCCTATCCCCATTTTTCAGGAAAGAGAAAGGGTCTGGAGATTGAGCTAATGACTAATCATGCTTTTGTGAGGTGGCCTTCATAAAAATCCCCAAAGTGCGGGGTTCAGAGAGCTTCTGGGTTATCTACAGGTAGACAGTATCAGTGTTTAAACTGAAGAACAACCAGCTGGTGTCACTTAGAATTGCCTGATGTATGGAAAATCAACACTTTTGGTATCAGAAGCAAAGTGCAGTAGTGTGAGACTAAAGGAGAAACACAGAAGGAATGTGTTTTTCCTACTCACAAACGAAATTACAAAGCCGTCGTAATCAAAATGGTGTGGTATTGACATAAAAACACAGAGTTCACTGGCACAGGATCGAGAGCCCAGAACTAAACCCAGACATATGTGGTCAATTCGTTTTTGACAAAGCCACCAAAAATAAACAATGAAGAAAGGACAGTGTCTTATAAATGATGTTGGGAAAGCTGGATATATCCATGCAAAGGAATAAAACTGGGCCCCTATCTTATACCACACACAAAATTTAACTCAAAATATATTAAAGACTTAAACTAAGACCTGAAACCCTAAAACTTGTAGAAGACAATGTAATGGGTAAACTCCTTGACTCTGGTCTTGGCAATAATTTTTTGAATTAGACACCTCAAACAAAGGCAACAAGGAAAGAATAGGCAAGTTGGGACTACATCAAACTAAAAAGCTTCTGCTCAATGAAGAAAACCATAAACAAAAGGAAGAGTCAACCTATGGAATCAGAGAAAATATTTGGCCAACACATATCTGATAAGATGTTAATATCCAAATACATAAGAAATCCATACAACTCAGTAGCAAAAAAACCCCAAAAAACAAACCAAACCAAATAATCCAACCAAAAAGGAACAGAGGACCAGAATAGACATTTTTTCCCCAAAGAAAATATACAGATGGTCAGCAAGTACTCGAAGAAGTGCTCAAGTGCTCATCATTAATCATCAGTGCAATACAAGTCAAAGAAGGAGCTATCACTTCACAGCTGTTCATTGTTACATTATTCACAATGGCCAAGACATAAAAACAAACAAATCTTAGTATTTCTCAATGGATGAATGGATAAAGAAAGCACACACACACACATACACACACACACACACACACACACACACACCTACCATATATACACCAGTAAGGGGTGTGTGTATTTCACACAATGGAGTATTATTCAGCCATAAAAAAGAAAATCCCGTCATTTGCAACAACACGATGAACCCAAAGGGCATTATTTGTACTAAGTAAAATAAGCTGGATGAAGAAAGACAACTAATGCATGGTAATACTTACATGTGGAATCTAAAAAGAGAGAAGTTGATTTCCTAAGAACAGAGTAGAATGGTGGTTGCCAAGGTCTAGGGGTTGGGGAATATGGGGAGATGTCAGTGAAAGTGTGCAAACTTATAGTGATAAGGTGCATAAGGTCTGAAGATCTAATGTACCATGTGGTGACCATGGAAGATAGTACTGTACTGTATGATTGAAATTTGCTAAGGAAATAGAGCATAAGTGTTCTTATAATCATCAAAAAAAAAAAGATAAATGTGTGGTTACGGGTGTGTTAATTAGCTTGATATTGTGAATCCCTTCATAAGGTTCAAATAATCACACTGTATACTTTCAATATGTTACAAATTTTATTTGTCAATCATTTCTCAGTAAAGCTGGGAAAAAAAAGAGAAATATTTTCATAATTAAGACTGACTCAGCTGGGAGTAGCATTGGGGCTTTATTGGCCCAGACTGGCAGGGTAGGATGTCCTAAGTCTTGGTACTAGTCTGATTTGTCACACCCAAAAGGAAGCTCCAGGCTAGAAGACCAATGTTCACTACTTAAGGGAATTCAACACAGGAAATGTTTTTATTTGCAAAGAACCGAACTCATTCTAGCCAGTTCAAGTAGAGGAGCGTTTTGAAAGTTTACAGGGACATTTGACAAAAATGAAAGACAACTATGTACTTTGCTTCAGAAAAGCATATATTTTGCTATAAAGGCCCTAAGGATTGAGTCTTCTCTTGTGTCTGTATTTTTACTCTCTAGCTGCATTAAAAAATGTTGATTGGTTTCTCTCAGTAATACCACTTTCTCAGACAACTTGTCTGAGAGTACGTGGCTAAAGATGACCATCTCACCCATGACTCACATGACCTTATGAAACTAATAATTTACTCAACACTAAAACAAATAAATATTATGTAATTTCAAAAACAAAAGCAAAAAGAAATTTAAAAAGTAAACATATCCAAGTCTGGTTATACCTTCTCCCTTTTTTTCCTTTGTTCAAACTCTCAAGAAAGAGCATTGATTATTACCTAGCCAGTAAGTGGGTTGGCTTTCCTTATGTTGCCTTTTTATGTGTGTTCCGTGTGTGTCGTTGGCTATGGCTTGTAGTGGATCACATGCTAAAATATGCTCACCCTTCAGTAGGTATGGGGAGGAAACTTTTCTGAGAAGGGAATGTGGGGATCCCAGCACTATATCCCAAAGTGAGTCCCCCAGGACCTCTTTTGAAGCAGTACTTTTGAGCCACTCCCAGTGGCTGGGAGTTTGGCTGACCAGGATTCAGTTACCAGAACAGAGGGACGGGCATGTGTATGGTCAAGGCTCCAGCCCAGTAAGCTTAGGTTCAGAAGAGAATCCCAATCTCAGATCAGGAGTAAGTATGCAAATCAGGAACCAAGGTGCAGGTACTGTCAAATGGATGGGACAACATGACATGTGTTAGGAGACAGCTATGATTTCAAGCAATGTCTGTGTAAACTACCTGATAGAGCAGAATCAGCCAAGGAGCTTAATTTCAGTACCCCTGCCCAGATCTAGTGATGAATGTAGTAGATGGATAGGTTTAGAAACCTGTTATCTACTGGGCTCTTAGATGCCTGCATGTACCTGATTCTGAGCAGACCTCCAACAACAGCAAGGATGTAGGTCCTCTTACGTCCAAGCTCAGGCTCTTTCCTTTGTATCCGGCTGCTGTCTTTATAGTTGAAAGACATCACAGCACTCTTCTGTATCCTAGAAACAGGGTTTGTCTTGCTGTGACTATTAGATTTTATTTGATATGATCAGGGTAAGTAGGACTTAGGTAGGTATCATGAGAGATTGAATTTTGATTATATGTGTTTATAACATCTGAGCTTTATCAGTCAGAAAAGGTTAGATTTTAATATTTTTTTTTCAGTGACATATGCTAACATATAAAGATGTTATCTTTATATATATCTTTATATACCTATGCTGGATCTTCTGGGGTTCTCCTATGAGGTTTTCTAACTCTAGGATTTAGGCTCGTTACTGAGACAGAGGGAAAGGACAGCATGGTAAAGAATACCTTGACTTTTTTTTTTTTTTTAAGATTTTACTTATTTATTTGACAGAGAGATCACAAGTAAGCAGAGAGACAGGCAAAGAGAGAGGAAGAAGCAGGCTCCCTGCTCAGCAGAGAGCCCAATTCGGGGCTCAATCCCAGGACCCTGGGATCATGACCTGAGCCGAAGGCAGAGGCTTTAACCCACTGAGCCACCTGGGCGCCCCAAGAATACCTTGACTTTTAAGTTTCCACTTCAACGTGATACACATCAGTAATATCATATCCCATTGGCCAGATCAAGCCTTTACTTCACACAGGCAGGGAAGTGTCATCCTACCATAGCCCTGGAAGAAGAGACCCATTCATAAAGTGTAGCCTGGGGACTTTTGACTTTTTTACTGCCACATCCTTAGCATTTAGAATGGTGTCTGGTGCATGGTAGGCATTTAAAAATATGCACTGAATGAACAAAGGAAAGGATAAATATATCTAAATAAAATAATAATTCATATCACCCAGGATTAACCTTGGTTCCTGGACACAGTCCTGAAATTATCTTTGCTAGAACCTTTTAAGGAAATAGCTACAGAAAAAAACTACATTTGGAAAAATTGTCTTCAGTGTACTTTACTCATGATTGGGAAGCCGTGAGCTGCGTGAGTCCCTAGTCACATTTTACTAACCATACACTGGTTATCTTTTCATGTTTTTTCAAAGGATGTTTGGCAGGTCAGTTTGAATAGTCGTCTGATTCTCAGGATATGAAAGTGTGGGATGTGGAATTGAGGGGCCATTCAGAGATTTCACTACAGAGTTGAGAGTAAAACCACCATGTTGAAAATTAGCTTTGCAGAGGATGTCATGGGGATTCCCTTTTCTCCAAAATGATGGCTCCTCTTGGGGTTAACATTGGTTCTTACATGAAATGGCCAGAAGACTGCACATAAGTGGCTCTCCTGGGAGGCCTGGTTCCCAAATCTGCAGGCACATTAAGATTAATGGCCACTTCCATTTCCCTGCTTTGTCCTCAGTAAGCATGGGTCCTTAGAGCCACTTTATGCCAAAAGAACAAATGTCTGCAAGTGCCCCTTCCATTTCTGGGAAATCTCAAACCTGCCTATAATGTGGCTAATTTGTAGCTGATCATGGGGAAGATAATGAAGAGGGAAAATTGAGGGAGCAGGGGACAGAGTTGCTAGGGAACAGATTTACTTTCCACATCCAGACAAATAAACTTAAAAAAAAAAAAATGGTGTTAATGAGTCCAGTTACTGACAATCTCAGTTCTGAGGAAGCACAAATACGGAGAAGCCCCAGAGGCAGAGGCTGTGGGGAAAGGACTGGAACGTGGAGATTCCGCACTTCTTATATAAGACTAGTACTTATTAGAGTAGATTTGCTGATTAAATGAAGTACTTGACGGGAAGGGCTTAGCACACTATCTGCATCGAGGAGGTGGTCAATAAATGCTAGTCAAAATAATTATTGATATTTCTAACACATATGACATACATTTAAGTTAGTATTAGTCTCATCACCTTCTTACGGGGTCTGCTTCCGTCTCTTCTGCCAACTGCGAACATGTCTTCTCTTACTCGTTAAACAATTTTTGAGTCTTCGTCTCCTCATTTCACCTCCTGTGCATCGCTGGCTGGAAGGGTCAATGAGGGAAGGTGTGTGTGAGCAATTTATTAAGTTCAAGGAATTTTATGTCTGCAAAGGGCGTAATTTGTCTGCTTCATTATTGCTAACAGCAACTCCTGGACGTGAGAGGGATTTTGACATAGACCTTTGGGACTCTCTTTCTGCTCTTCTCTCCTTTCTCTACACGTCAGATCCCAGTCATTTTAGCAGCTGTGAACTCTGATCTCTTTCCCTAACCCACCTGCTAGACTCCATTTTTCTGCATCATGATTTGGGAAATGCCCTCACAAAGAAGGCTGGTGTATGACATGGGAAGGTTTTATCTCATGTGCTTTCCTTCTCTTGAGGCTCATAGCCTTACATTGGATATTGTTCAATGTCTGAAAACAGTGGTTTTATATATTTTCTTTAGCTTTTACAGCAGAGATTAAATCTGATAGTAGCTACCCCATAAAGGCTAGAACTAGAAGTTACTGTAGTTTTCTTTTTTTTTTTTTAAGATTTTATTTATTCATTTGACAGACAGAGATCACAAGGAGGCAGAGAGGCAGGCGGGGGGGGCGGGAAGCAGGCTCCCTGCTGAGCAGAGAGCCCGATGCAGGGCTCGATCCCAGGACCCCGAGATCATGTCCTGAGCCAAAGGCAGAGGCTTTAACCCACTGAGCCACCCAGGCGCCCCTACTGTAGTTTTCTTAAAGCTTTTACTTTATTTTGCTGGGTGAGAAAACAAACAAAAATCCTTCAAGTAAGCAAATTAATAAAAATAAGTACAAATAGTGATACATTCTACGAAGAAAAACAAAGGCATTGAACTAGAGGTGAGGAGTGGGGAGGGAGGGCAGGATTGAGGCTACGGTGGTCAGAGGAGGCTGCTTGGAGGAGTCTGAAGTTGAGATATAAAGGGTGAGTAGGAAAAAAGAAATAAAGGATGAGTAGGACCTTACTTATGGGAAGCAGAGGCCAGAGGGGAGAACAAAAGAAAATTCTAAATAAAAGTGTAGATTCTGAATAAATGATGTCTGCCAGAATTTATGCTGCACAAACAAGAGCCAGAGTATTGCATTAAGCCTGAGCGCCATGGTTTAAAATAGACGACTTGTAAGTGGTGTTAAGATGGAGGTTTCTGGAAACCCTGAAAGGGGAAGCATGAGGAAGTCAAGGCTATAGCTAGGGATTGGGTATGGGGCGGCATTTGGGGGTGTGCTACCATGAATGCTGTCTTCAAATACCCAAAGAGCTGTCATAAAGAGGATAAGCAACAGCCAGATCTAGCCACACAGCCTGCAAACCAAGAGTGGTTTTTTTTTTTTTTACATTTTTAAATTATTACATTTGAAATGGTTGGATTTGGACCTATATCATTGCTTTGATTTTGTTGCTTGGCCCACAAAATGTAAACTCTTTATCTGGCCCTTTAAGAAGAACTTTGCTGACCTGTGCTCTAGAACACTTGGAGGAAACTAATTTCCTGTAGCAAAGGAAATGAGCAGCAGATTTGGAATACAGATTCTTTAAGGGAAAAGTATTTCCTGGATGGAGTCCTGGAGGGATCTTCCTCATAGGCTTTCTCTTTACCCCTCGTTTCACACTGGCTAGTTTTCCACCTACTCAGCCCACGCATGAGAGGACGTTATTTGGCTTCTTGAGAAAAATGTGGAGGTGCGGGAAGTGGGATGGTTTTCTGTTTAGCAGAGACAAGAGTTTGATTTGGAAACACCCAGTGAGTGACTATAACATATTGTTTCACCAAATTAAGTTATTTTGTCATTCCTCCAACTGGATTTAAAGCACAAAGTCCTTGAGTAACAGATTAGTGTCTGAAATAAATCTGTCCCAAGTCATCAATAACCAGAGGAAGACTAGTTCATAGTGTAAAAAACCAGGCTGTATCTCCAGAAACTAGGCTCTGGGCCAGGTACTTCAAAGGGAAAATACTAATTTCAGAGCAGTCTTTCTTAGCAAAAACCAAACAGGTGATGGAATATCCTAGAATACAGTGTAGGTTTTGTTCCTTTAGCTATGAAGGAGTATAGTCTGATGGGGAGATAGAAAATAATAGGATACATATAGGACATTCACTTAGTTTTTATATGTATAGTGTTATGTCCATAGCGCTTTGAAATGTAGACCGGCCATGTGGCTTGGCTTTGAAGGAAGTTGAAGACAGTTTTCTAGAGAAGATGATACCTAGGTGAAAAATTTTCCCTCACTTTTATTGAGAAAGAATTGACATACATCACTGTCTAAGGTTAAGGTATACAGTATGATGGCTTGATCTACATATGCTGCAAAATGATCACTTCAATAAGTCCAGCTAACAACCACCTTCTCACAGGGATAAGATAAAAAGAAGAAAAGAAAAAAGGAAAAAATCCTTTGTGATGATCTTAGGATTTTACTCTCTTCTTTTTTTAAAAATATTTTTTACTTATTTGACAGACAGAGATCACAAGTAGGCAGAGAGGCAGAGAGAGAGAGGAGGAAGCAGGTTCCCTGCTGAGCAGAGAGCCCGAAGCAGGGCTCGATCCCAGGACCCTGGGATCATGACCTGAGCCGAAGGCAGAGGCTTTAACCCACTGAACCACCCAGGTGCCCAGGATTTTACTCTCTTAACAACTTTGCTCTGTATCATTCAACAGTGTTACCTAGATAGACATCCCATTGTACATTATGTCCCCAGTATTTATTTCTCTTATAAATGGAAGTCTGTACCCTTTGACTCCCTTCCTCCAATTCCCCTCTCCCCTCACCCATGCCTCTGACAACCACAAGTCTGATCTCTTTTTCTATGATATATATTTTTTAGATTCCATATATAAGTGAGATCATATAGTGTTTGTCTTTCTGTGATTTATTTCTCTTCGTGTAGTACCTTCAAGATCCATTCATATTGTAACCAATATTAGGATGGCGTTGTTTTCATGGCTGAGTAATATTCCACTGCATGTGGGCACACACACACACATACACACACACACAAAACTCCTTCATCCATTCATCTATCGGTTGCCTTTTAGGTTGTTTCCATGTTTTGGCTATTGTAAATAATGCTGCCATGACCATGGAATGCAGATATCTTTTGGAGTTAGTATTTTCATTACTTTTGGATGTATTCCCAGAAATGGAATTTCTGAATCATATGGTAGTTCAATTTTTCATTTCTTGAGACTCCTCTGTACATGGTGGCTGTACAAATTTACAATCCCACCAACAGTGTACGGGATTCCCTATTCTCCAAATCCATGCCAGCATTTATCTCTTATCTTTATTAATGATTACCAGTCTAACAGGCATGAGGTAATATCTCATTGTGGTTTTAATTTGCATCTCCCCACTGACTAGTGATGTTGAGCATCATTTTATGTACCCTGTTGGCCTTTCATATATATTCTTTGGAGAAATATCTATTCAAGTTCCTTGCTCATTTTTTAATTGGGTTCTTATTTATATTTTGCTATTGAGCTGTATGAATTTTTTATGTGTTTTTGCATTAATCCCTTAATCAGGTACATGGCTTGCAAATATTTTTTTCCTATTCTATAGGTTGTCTTTTCACTTTGTTTACGGTTTCCTTTTTTTTTTTTTAATATTTTATTTATTTATTTGACAGACAGAGATCACAAGTAGGCAGAGAGGTAGGCAGAGAGAGAGGGGGAAGCAGGCTCCCCACCGAGCAGAGAGCCCAATGCGGGACTCGATTCCAGGACCCCGAGATCATGACCCGAGCCAAAGGCAGAGGCATTAACCCACTGAGCCACCCAGGCGCCCCTGTTTACGGTTTCCTTTGTTGAACACTTTTTAGTTTGATGTTTTTGCTTTTGTCGGCTTGTGCTTTAGGTGTCATATCCAAAACCTCATTACCAAGAACATATCAAGAAGCTTTGTTTCTGTGTTTTCTTCTAGGATTTTCATGACTTCAGGTCTTACATTTATATCTTTAGTCCATTTCAACTTAATTTTCGTCAGTAGTGTAAGATACGGATCCAGTTTTATTCCTTTACAGATGAATATCCAATTATCCCAGTACTATTTATTAAGGAGACAATTTTTCCTTTACTGAATACTCTTGGCCCCTTTGTCAAATATTAGTTGAGCATATATGCTTGGGTTTATTTCTGGGCTTTTGATTCTGTTTCATTGGTCTGTTTGTTTCTGTGCCACCATCACAGTTTTGTTGACAGAACAACCAAAAAAAAAAAAATGGTAGGGCCATTCTATACTGAGGAGTTTGAATTTCATTCTGAGGGCAGTGGGGGACTACTGAAAGATACTAACCATGACATGATTATATTTGAGTCTTAGAAAAATTGTTCTGGTAGCACACTGGGGAGTCGAATGGAACAGAGAAAGACCAGAGCTTGGGGGTGTGTTAAAATTACTGTTGCAAGTGCCCAAGTGGCAAGTGACAGTGAAGCCGGCAGTAGTCGGGGCCACGGGGAGAAGAGAATGAAAAACCAAGGAAGTGAAATTAGAGGATTAACTATTGCTTGGATATGTGCAGTAAGTGAGGAAAGAGAGGTCAAGAATACCATTCAGATATCTCTTGAATGAGATGACCACTGCAGGAAAGGTGCACAGATAATTAAATGCCAAGGAAGGGATGATTATCGGTGTAAAATAATACTGAGAACCATGAGAGTATTGACTTGAAAATTGGGGAAGGCTTCATGGAAGAAGTGGTATTTGAGATAAACCTTGAAAGATGGGTAAGTTTTTATAAGGAGAGTTGGTTGTGATCCTTATGAGGATGACAGTGTTAGAAAATGCTTGGAAGAGAGTGATGTGTCTAAGAGAGTCATTCTTTACTTTCTTTTTTTTTTTTTTTAAGATTTTATTTATTTATTTGACAGAGAGAGAGAGCACAAACAGGAGGAGTGGCAGGCAGGCAGAGAGAGAAGGAGAAGCAGGCTCCCTGCCAAACACGGAACCTGATGTGGGACTCAAACACAGGACCCTGGGACTACAACCTGAGCTGAAGACAGACGCCCAACTGACTGAGCCACACAGGTGCCCCCATTCTTTACTTTCACAGGTAGGTAAGTGTCGGTAGTTCAGTGTTAATGCCTTCCATTTCCTTATTTGACCGTGATGATGTAATCATGAGAAATCCATGGTAAGTAAAATGATCTCCTTTACAGAGGTAAGATGCTGACTTGGGTAAAATGATGCTTCTAAGCTCCCCACTTTGTAAGAAGAAGAACTATGGCTTGAGCCCACAGGGTGCTGAGTACAAGGCAACATGAAGCTGGATCCAAATGGAAACCCATTCAGTTGCTGCTCACCTGTCAGGAACTGAACAGAAATAACTCTCAAACAAGAGATGTTTTAGCAATAGAATCCAGTCATGCTTGATCTGTGTATCTGGGAGGAACAAACCCTGAGATAGGGATAGCTTCCTGGGAGTTTTAGAGGAACTTCAAGGACACCGAACCAAACAAAACCACTGAAGGGCTTGAGTGACCATTCTTTTGCTCCTGGGAAGCAGCTGGTTTGCTAATGGCTATTTGGGAATATACACCACGAATCCAGATATTATAGTTATAATTATTATTATAATTAATTATAGTACAATATAATTTTATTTTGTTGCTCAAATTATTCTACCTTTGGCCATTGGGAACTTTTCACATTGTCTTCTGTGTTCTTTTGACATAACTTCATTGTGGATATTCATTTACTTTTTTAGTACTTTCTTACTTTCTGTCACTATAACATGTTTCAGGCTCATCTTATAGATTTCCTGCTTATGTACGTAATTCCTTTTGCCTTTGCTCTTATAGACCCTACTGATTTCTAGTTAGGATTATCCCATCCTCATACATTTGTACCACAGTTAGTTTCCTTGGCCACATTATCCATTCCATCCTGAGATTCCCTGATCCTAAATCATTTTTAAAATTTGCTATGTTAGTTTTATTCTTTGTCCTGTAAAGTTTTATAGGTTTTGACAAATGCATAATATCACATATCCACCATTGCAGTATAATGCAGAATAGTTTCATTGCCCTAAAAAAAAATCCACTGTGCTTTAATCCTCCTCCCTAGACTTCAGGAAAGAAACAACTTATGTGTTTACGAACTCTATGATTTTGCTTTTCCAGAATGTAATATATACTGGGGTCTCTTGGACCATCCCCAGGTTTGATGATTCATGAGGAAGACTCACGGGACTTAGCAAATAGCACTTACAGCTAAGATTTGTTACAAAATACAAAATAAAATCAGCAAAAGGAAAAGGCACATGGGAGCAAAGTCGGGGTAAAAGGCATAAGCTTCCAAGAGTTCTCTCCCAATGGAGTCACACAGGGTGTGCTTAATTCCCTCGGCAATGAGTTATGACAACATGTATAAAATGTTGTCCACCAGGGAAACTCATTAATGACTCAGGGCCAGGGTTTTTATCAAAGGTTGGTCCTATAGGTACTCTCTGTATAGCATGTGCCAAAATCCTGGACTCCTGGCAGAAAAGGTGTCCATCTCACACCATATTGTTTGCACAAGAAGTTTAGACATCGTGAACCACTCTTATGAATTCTTGGAATGGAGGGAAGCCCCCTGAGATCCAAGTCCTGAAACACCAGCCAGGAAGCAAACTTGCAAGCAGGCCTTTCTAGGGAGAGCAGTCTCAGGCCTTATTAACTCTTTTATGTACATCCTGTGAATGAGGTCATACAGTGTGTAGGCTTTTCAGACTGACTTGTCTCACTTAGCAATATACATTGAAATTCATTCATGTCTTTACACGGTTTGATAGCCTATCCCTTTTTGTCACTGAAAAGTATTCCATTGTTTGGATGTGCCACAGCTTGCTTACCCATTTATCAAATGAAGGATGTTTTGATGGCTTCCAGGTTTTATTTTAAATTTTTTTAAAGATTTTATTTATTTAGTTGACAGAGAGAGAGATCACAAGTAGGCAGAGAGGCAGGCAGAGAGAGGAAGGGAAGCAGGCTCTCCGCTGAGCAGAGAGGCCCAATGCGGGGCCTGATCCCAGGACCCTGAGATCATGACCTGAGCCAAAGGCAGAGGCTTTAACCCACTGAGCCACCCAGGCACCCCGGCTTCCAGGTTTTAGAGATTGTTACCAAAACTTCTCTAAACACTTATGTACAAGTTTTTATATGGACATAAATTGTTTAACCAGCTGTGTACCTAGGAGTGTAATTGCTTGAGCATATGATAAGACCATGTTTAATGTTACAAAAAACTACCATACTGTTTTCTGAAGTATGTAGCATTTTGCTTTTTTACTAGCAATCAATGAGAGTTCCCATTGTTGTATATTCTTGTTAGCAATTGGTATTATGTATTTTTAAATTTTGTTTTAGCTATTTTAATAGTACATGGTAGTAACTCCTTGTTTTAGTTTGTACTTCCTTAATGACAAGTGATGTTGAATATCTTTTCTTGTCATTCTCTACCTTCTTTGGTGAAGTGTATATTCACACATTTTGCTCATTTTTAAATTAGTTTTTTTTTGTTGTTGTTGAGTTTTAAAATTTGTTCGTGTTTTGAATATAAGTCCTTTATAAATACATTCTCCTAGTCTGTGGCTTCTGTTTTCATTATCTTAACAATGGCTTTCATGGACAGAGGTTTTCATTTTAATAAAATCCAGGTTATCAGTTTTTCTCTTTTCTAGATCATACTCTTGATGTTGTATCTAAAAACTCATCAATAGACTCAAAGTCCCCTATATTTTCTTCTAGAAGTTTTAGAGTTTTTCTTTTACATTTTTATGATCCATTTTGAGTGAATTCTTATGTAGGGTATAAGGTTGTAAAGTCTATGTGTAGGTTTTGTTGTTGTTGTTTTACTTACAGATTTCCAGTTTTTCCAGCATCATTAGTTGAAAATACTATATCCTTCCTCCATTGAATTGCTTTTGTGCCTTTGTCAAAAATCAGTTGACAGTGTTTGTTTGGATTTATTTCTAAGCACCCTATTCTGTTCTATTGATCCGTGTTTCTATTCTTTCACAGATAGCATGCATCTTGATTACTATAGTTTATGATAAATCTTGAAATAAGGTAGTATGTCTTGAAGATGTTCTTCAGTGTTGTGTTGACTACTCTAGGTCTGTTACCTGTCCATGTCAACTTCAGAATTAGTTTGTTGATATGTAAAAAAGAGCTTGCATAAGTATTTTTTTTTTATTACAGGGCTTTGCAGAACCATTAGTATATACTAAAGTGTATTCTGAATATCTAAGAAGGATATATACTTTGCAGCATTTCCCAAATAATTTGACTTCAATATTTTTTTTTTTTCTAAACTTACATTGCATGACCTCAATGATAATTCCCTTCTTTTGACAAAATGAAACACTGAAGCTCATAGAGGAGAAAGTGTCTTGCTCTAGACTAGGATAATAATTTTATTAGGATCAAGGCCTGGACTAGAAACCTTTTCTTTTTTTAATTTTGTGGCTATAATTATATTTTGGTCAGATCCATACATGACATACATCTCTACCTTTAGATAATTTTGTAGTTACTATAAAAGCTCAGAGAAACATAAGATAGATATTCTCTGTCTTGAAAGATTTCAATGCTTCTTGCTAGATGAAAGGATTTTTTCAAAAGAGTTTATTTATTTATTTGAGAGAGAAAGATAGCGAGGGAGAGCATGAGTGGGGGCCGGGGAGAGGGAGATGCAGGCTCCCTCCTGAGCACGGAGATCGACAGGGGCTCGATCCCCGGACCTGGAGATTATGACCTGAGCCAAAGGCAGATGCTTAACTGACTTAGCCACTGAGGCACCCCATAGGTGAATGCGTTTTCATTCAACTTATTCTCTCAAATAATAATGAGTGAGTAAATGTGATTATATTTTATACATAATAATTTTTTTCTCATTTAGATTATTTAAATGGTACAATTTAATAGTAGGGATGATAATAACAAATCTTAGTATCCCATGCTTTTTTTTTTCTTTTTTCTTTTTCTTTTTTTTTCTTCAACTTTTTTTTTTAACTTTATTTAAACATATAATGTAACCCCACCACCCTCTCCCAACCCCTCTTCCCCCCACCCCCCCTCAGTTTGTTTTATGACATTAAGAGTCTCTTTTGGTTTGTCTCCCTCCTGATCCCACCTTCTTTCATTTTTACTTTTCCTACCACCTTAACTCCCATCTCCACTTCCTCATATCAGGGAGATCATGTGGTAGTTGTCTTTCTCCAGTTGACTTATTTCGCTAAGCATAATATGCTCTAGTTCCATCCATGTCGTTGCAAATGGTAAGATTTCATTTCTTTTGATGGCTGCATAGTATTCCATCATATATATATACCAC
>RCUC01154079.1:0-41486 GCA_003697995.1 Taxidea taxus jeffersonii | reverse complement strand
AGAGAGAGAGAGAGAGAGAGAGAGGAGGAAGCAGACTTCCTGATGAGCAGAGAGCCCGATGTGGGGCTTGATCCTAGGACCTTTGGATCATGACCAGAGCCAAAGACAGAGGCTTTAACCCACTGAGCCACCCAGGTGCCCCCAAAATAAGCTTTAATATCAATAATGTACTTATAATAAAACTAGAACTTAGATTATTGGTTTGCTCCTGATAAGAGATTGTAAAGGGTCTTTCCTTACCTTTTGGGTATGGCCTAGAACAAAGAATTTGTATTTTATCAAAGTGATTTCCTGTGTTCTATGTTGTTTTCATCTGGTTTTTGATTACACTAAAGTAAACCCAGTCTTCTCAATATTGAAAGAGCTAAGTTTTGCTCAGAACTATGTAATCTTCTATCTTTGCCTTTGAAGTTTTTAATTGTCACTTAGTTAAGTAGATAACTAAATATTTCACACCTATGATCCTATTTAGTCAATTGTCCAAACATTTTGTTATTTTTGACCAAGCTTCCAAAATCAAATTCTTTTTTTAAAAAGTTGTTAAGATTTTAATTTTAATTCCAGTATAGTGTTATATTAGTTTCAGGTGTGCAACATAGTGATTCAGCAATTCTGTACATTACTTGGTGCTTATCATGATAAGTGCACTCTTACTCCCCTTCACCTATTTCTCCCTCCCCCCACTCACCTTCTCTCTGGTAACCATCTATAGTTAAGAGTCTGTTTCTTGTTTTGTTTCTCTTTTCTTTTTCCTTTGCTTATTTGTTGTTTCTTAAAGTCCACATATGAGTGAAATCATATGGTATTTGTCTTTCTCTGTCTGACTTCGCTTAGCATTATACCCCTTAACTCCATCCATGTTGCAAATGGTAATATTTCATTTTTCATGGCTGAATAATATTCCATCACACGTGCACGTGTGTGTGTGTGTGTGTGTGTGTGTATGTTTAATATAAGACCTCCTTTTCATCCATTCCTCTATTGATGGACGCTTGGGCTGCTTTCATAATTTGGCCATTGTAAATAATGCTGCAATAAACATAGGGGTGCATATACCTTTTCAAATTAGTGTTTTTGTATTTTTTCAGTAAATACCCAGTAGTGTAATTACTGGATAGTGGGGTAGTTTATTTTAAATTGTTTGAGGACTCTCCGTACTCTTTTCCACAATGGCTGCACCAGATTGCATTCCCACCATCAGAGCACAAGTGTTCCTTTTTCCCCACATCCTTGCCAAGATTTATTGTTTCTTTAAAATCAAATTTTTTTTTAAAGTTTTTATTTGTTAGAGAGAGAGAGAGAGAGAGCGCAAGCACAGGCAGACAGAGTGGCAAACAGAAGCAGAGGGAGAAGCAGGTTCCCCGCCGAGCAAGGAGCCCGATGTGGGACTCGATCCCAAGACGCTGGGATCATGACCTGAGCCGAAGGCAGCTGCTTAACCAACTGAGCCACCCAGGCGTCCCTAAAATCAAATTCTTAATGAGGTTATTTTTTGACCCAGAAGAAATTTTGGGATATTTAAGAAGGTCCCAAGAAGATCTTAAAAGATTTGTTAAACTAATTAGGCTTATTTGGTATATTAAATTACATGGGAAGCATTGTCAAATAAGTGATGTTAAACCTTCTTAGATTATATGTGTGAAAATATATGTTATTAATATAAGTATTCTAGAAAATATATGAATTTTTTTAAAGTTTCTTTATCTTGGTATAATGTTAGCACTTATAATTCTAGTTATTATCTTGAAGTGTGTGCCACAGAAATAACCAAATTTTCTTGTCAATTGCACCACAGTGAACTCTGATCTTTAATCATGGGCATTTTTAAGTCTTTTGTCATTTATAGATACTTATTGTTTTACTCTGATAATTTAACAAGTGTGTTTTATCTTCAAAGATTCATGGAAATGACTTTTGACAAATAGGGGGTTCTGATAACCTGAAGTTCACAAAACTGAATTGGGTAAGGATTTCTGGAAGTAGGGGAAAGACTGGATTCAAGCAAAAAAAAGAATAACATGGGACTGGATGAACTGAGGAGGATGATTATAACTTTTATGATTTTTTTGTTTAAAACATTGCTTTTGTTAAACTTTTAAAAGATTTATTTATTTATTTTAGAAAGATAGTAGGGCAGGGGCAGAGAGAGTGGGAGGGAGAATCATAAGCAAGCTCCACACTGAGTGTGGAGCCTGGTGTGGGTCTCTGTATCACAACCCCAAGAGTTAGATGTTTCTGAGCATCTGAGACATCCAGGAGCCTCAGAAATATTACTGATTTTTAGAAATGTTTTGTCTTTCCAGATTGAAGGGAACCTTTTCTCTTAAGCTAATTTTAACTTATATCAATTTGAGAAAATATACCTTTGTGGACAAATTGAAACATTTATATTTTTCTTCCTACCCAATCCCTCCAGAATTCAGAAACTCTCAGTGAGCATTCTTGTATTTTCATGATAATATATTCATTTGCATAAGTTCAATAATAATCTGTTCTCCTTGTAATGGGACGCAATTATAAACATTGGTTATATTACCAAGGCTTTGATTGGAACATCATATTTGAGAGAGACATTCATAGACTCAGACATGAACAAACAGCTTTAAGAAACTAAGGTTGATTTTATGGAGCTAATAAAGCCCCTTGGAAAAACAGCCTGGTACCTTGTTTACAGTGTTTCCAGCAACCTCACCAGGTGAGTAAGGGAGGTCACTTCCTGGCAGATGCAGAAAATTTTGGGAACCTTGAGAAAGGGAGCTTACCCAAATCTGTAGGTATTGCTGGCAAATCTGATGGCAAATCTTTGGCATGGCTTTCCGGCCTGGAGAGACTTTTAAAAGCTCAACATGAAACTCCTTAAGAAATGTTCCAACAGAGGAGATTTAAAAAGAGCCCTCATGGTCAACCACTATTCTTGTCACACTTATGTAAATAATCAGGCCAAGTTTACTGAAACTAGATTTATTTTGCAAAAAAATTAGTCCCAATTTGGCTCTCTTTGGTGGAAGTGATGGTAATTTTAGAGAGAAAAAGTATATTTCAGTATCATACCTTTGTGGATATTAGATTCTAGTTCTGATTAATTGTCTTTGAGAGTTTGTTGTTTGCCTATAAACTGGACTAGATCCTAAATTCTTCTGGTTTCCTCAAATATCTGGTTATGACTCTGCAAATTAAAGTTTCCAATTTTCTTGCATCCTTTTGATTTGGAATCATTGAGAACTAAAGTTGCTTTTTCTCCTGAAGTCCTACAAACTGAAGCTAGACAATTTTGATATAAACTTGAAAAAAATTGCTAAAATAGCTCATGTTTAGACAGTGTTCCTGCCTGTTGCCATGTGGGCCACTCAGGAAAATCACCAGAGACATTCAAACTGCAAACCAAGAAAATCATTCAGATTGCCACTGCCTGCCCTCACTTTATCTGAAGATGTTTTGATCCTGACATCTAGAAATCTTGACTGGCTTCCACCTAGGCTCAGAAACTAGTTTATAATCTGCTGTAATAATTAACCTTTGTTTTTCTTTTATTCCCATAAAAATGCCTCTTATTAATTAGCTGATTGCTTATACAATTCTGGCCTGAACTTGGGAGTCCACTTGCAGGATCACCTTCTGAAATGAGACACACATGTTTACCTGAACTGACATATTCTCAAGTCAGAGACTGGTTCAATGAGATATAGAGCAGTCTATCAATTTAGCTTTTGGATTTTGAAACTTTTTTAAAGTTTCAAAGATGAAACCGAAGGGGGACAAAAATATACCAACCCAATTATGCCTCTGGCACACTGATTATCTTAAGCTGGTTATTTTTAAGAAACTGCCAACACAAGAGAAGCTTCAAACACCTAGTGGAGGTTACCTTCTTGTAAGAGACATTTATATTTACAAGGGAAGTCTCCATCCTAAGGGTGTCTTCTTCTCTGTACCTGGAGAGGAGGATATCTATATCTAGAAACTCTTATCAGTGCAGAAGGCATGGACTTACATCTACATTACAACCTTACTCTTGTTTACAGTGCTTTTTCTGGTAACCTCCCATAACCAACTCCCCACCTCCAACACCTTCTTTTGCCTTTAGTTGATGATGGTGTTTAAAGTGATGCCTTTGGCCATTTGGGGGAGTTACTCAGCTTTTCTGGGTCTCTCCCATGTATACAGGAAGTATACATGTTATTAAACCTTTGTCTGATTTTCTTCTGTTAATTTTATATCAATTTGTTAGACCAGCCAAAGGACCTAGAAGGGTAGAAGGTAAAATTTTCTGCCCCTACAATCTATCTGTCCATCTATCTATATAGATGGAAACATATATTTAAACTCAGAGAATATGTATCTTTTTGTGAACCATTTCTTCCTACTATATTTAACCTTAATACTCCACTTTGTTTGAACTGTTAAAAGATAATGAGGCATATCTATACTTTTTTTAAGTTTTATTTGAGCAAAAATTGATTAGAATCAAGCAGCTCCACATTGGAAGTGGTTCGGGATGCTCCACTGAGAGAAGCAGCAAGCGATCTTCGTAGAGAAAGTGTGGAACTGAAGTAAGGAAGTTATCTGATTGGCTATAACTTATGTTTATTTAAGTTTAAATCTTGAGTTTAAAATTGCCTTCCTTGGAAAAACCTAGCTGGCTGGGTGTGATTGGTTGTTCTTTGGTTTTGATTTCTTAAGGTTGAAGTATTTACAGTCTTGGGTTTTGGTTTGCTTATGTAGAATGCTAAGGTATTAAAACCACCTCAATCGTGGCCTCCTTATTTACTTAATATAAGATTACTAAGAACAGTTAGATGGTGTTATATAACCACAGTGCAGTTATCCACTTTAGCATATTTAACGCCGATATAATTATATTTCCTAATCTACCATCCACAGTAGATGAGAAAATTATTGGGTCAATTTTGTTGATTGACCCAATAATGTATTTTTTAGCAATTTTTTCCCCTTCTGTTATGCCCAGATTGCAGGACCACCACCAAGAAGACCACTGAGAGCCAGACGTTCTGAAATGCAAAAGCAAGGCTTTATTTAGGCGGGTTGCAGCTCGGGCTTCGTCCTAGACACCGACACAGCGGAGTCTAGGAGGAAGCCCCGAGCTGAAATTTCACAGGGCTTATAAAGGCAAAAACCACAAAGTATTCCCGCGCAAAATCACATGTATAGGCGACCTTTAAAATGATTGGTGCTGGGGTTGCTTAAGCTGCGCTGTTCAGCGGGGATTGGCTACTTTGTCTAGGGGATATCTTTTGAAAGTTGTACCAGGGCGGGAAAGTTGCAGGGAGTAGCAAGACCAGTTGGGTCTTGATTAACTTATCTACGAAGTGGGGGTAGTTTGTGGTTTAGTAACCAATTCTGTTCCTGGAATTCCTGTCTCCTTGTCTGGAATTTATGCAAGCTCTGGGTCACTCATAGTTAAATATGAACAACAAAATGGCTACTGCCTCAAAACGGAGTTACTTTAGCTCTTCACTTCACACAGGATTCAATCTAGAATCAGGTATTGTAGTTGTCATATCTTTTTAATCTCTATTTTTTTTGGATCTCTCCCATGTGTATATGAAGTACACATGTTAATACACATCTGTTTATTTTTCTTGTGTTAATCTTTTTTTTTTTTGTACATGGAACGTTTATTACAACTAATCAGTGATGTGATAAGATAGCGCTAACATGGCCTGAATATGTATATTGGTCACAATCACGACAAAGCTTAATCCAGCCCAGCAGACACAAATGAAAAATGTAAACCGTGAAGACGTGTCTACATACACAGAAGTATGTATATAAAAGTGACACTGAAACAACTGTATAGCTTTAAAAAATACAGAGCCCACTAATGTCATTTGACCTCATTCGACTCTCACTTTTACATGAAACGTGGTGTCTACTTTTATAAGATTTCTGATAACTAGGCATTGCCATGGAAGGGAAGGAAGCTGCCCTAAAGTTTGCAGCACTTGTAAGTGGAGGGAAGCAAAATAAACTTGGCCATAACAAGCACCCCAGGAGGAAAAAGTCGGGCTTTAAACAATGACTTAAACAACGCTTTGTAAAGAGAGCACATTTTCTGTAAGATACTGTTGTGAAGAATTCCAGTAAGTCAATGTTTCCGTTTTTATTTGGGGGCCTCAAAAGCCATCTAAGTCACTAAATCGTTATGAACACAAACAAAATCTGTCTCAGGAGTTGAATGTTCTTCGGCCTTAAAGGTAACATGCTCACTATTAAACAGTCGATCTCTCTTCCTCGACCCCAGTTTAGAATGCTGGAGAAATACTTTTTAGTGTAAAACGCATCATTTCAATTTAGTCATTTGTGTATTCCCTTTAAGTTTGTAGTTTCCAATAAGGGTCTTTGGTATAAACTTAGTTCTTTTTTCTGAAGTCTCAATATAAACAGTTAAATTTTAATTCATTTGATATGTGAGTATCGATTCCCTTTATTCTCAGATATGCTGAAATGCTACACACTAGTCTTTGGTTTCATAAAGCCAGGTTTCATATAATAATTTAACAGTTTCCTTTGCCAAAGACGGTAATTAATGAATGTAAATTGCCTGATTCTGTTGTTCTCATATATAACATGATTCGATTGGGAGAAACAGATCTATAAACTTTAAAATATCCAGAAAAGGTACCTTTCTTTTTCTGCACCGTTCTAATTTTCATTTAAGTCCCTTAAGTTATCACTTGATTAACCAAAGTTCCCTTTAAAAAAATTTTTTTTTGTGTAGGCCTTAATGAAGCAGCTTAGCAAAACATTAATACTGACAAGACGTCATCTTATACCATTAGCTAACATGGACATGAAGGCAGTGACCATCTATAGTGTGTGAAATGCCACAAGAAGTCATCAACAAGGGAGGAGAGTTATGTCAGTCCAACTTCTTCAAGAACACTACGTGGGGTTTCAGCTTCCTCCTGCAGTAGATCAGCCTGCTCGATTGCTTTAAGGACATTTTTCTTGGATGTTTCCTGAACTTCCCCTCCCAAAAGAAACTCATCTAAAATAAAATAAGCCTTCTCAAAATTAAAGATGATATCAAGTTCACACACACTGCCAAAGTACTTGTCAAGTAATTCCACGTAACGATGAACTATTTCCAGGGTAATTCACTCATTATCCTGCTCCTCAATAGCACAGCAAAAAATACAGACTAGCATATCTTTTGTAAACAATCTTCAGATCTCGCCACTCAAGAAAGCTGCACATTTTAGGTTTCCGAGCTAAAACGGTTTGAACAAGTTCTCTTGTAATCTTTTCCTTCTCTTTGTCCGATAGTGGGACATACCATTTCTGCAGTCGAAGCTTTCCCTGACGACTAAAAAGCAACATAAACCGCATGGCTGCCGCGGGCCGCTGCTGCAGCTGAGCTCTGCCGGCAGAGGCCGCGGCGGTCAAAGGGAAGCCCCTGTCGCCAGGCTGAAGAAGAGAAGCCGTGTTGCTGTGGGGAGGGAACCCAGTTAGCGGCTGTTAATCATCTTAATATGGAGGGATCTTAGCCATAAAACCTTGAAAGGTAAAGGGAAAATTGTTTCTCTCTCTACAGGAAAAGATACCATAAGACGCTGCAAATCCTCTCTTTTTCATCAAAAATTTCCCTCTTGGGGCACCTGGTAGTGCAGTCAGTTAAGCGGCTGACTCTTGGCTTTAGCCAGGTTATGATCTCTGGTCATGAGATCAAGCCCCACATCAGGCTCCATACTCAATGTGGGATCAGCTTGGGAATCTCTTCCTCTCCCTTTGCTGTTCCTGTTCATGCTCTCTCTCTCTCAAATAAATACATAAATCTTTTAAAAAATTTCCCTCTAGATTTAGCATTTATTAATGATCTGTACCTGAACCAATCTTTACTGTTTTGGTTGAAAAATGAAGATTTTCCCATTCAAGCATTCTTTTCATATTAACAAGTCAGCACTTTCTTACACCTGCAGTGCATAAAATTGTGCTTCTCTCACCCACCCTCATTAACATTTACTATCTTTTGCCTAACTTTGTAGGTTAGAAAGTATATCATAATTTTTGTGTTTCTAGGTTATTAATAAGGTAATTTTAACTTTGTTCATTAAATTATTCATATTATATTTACTTTTATCAAGAGCTTTGTGTTTTATATACCTGCATGAGGTGTATATATTTTAATGCTGTTAATCCATTCTCATATTTGTGACAGTTATTTTTGTACTTTGTTATTTGCATTTCAACATTGTTTATACTTTTACCTTATATCTAAATATTTTTTATATTGGGGCACCTGGATGGCTCAGTCAATTAAATATCCCACTCTTGATTTTGGCTCAGGTCATGATCTCAGGATCATGAGATCCAGCCCTGCATCTGACTCTACTCTGGGTGTGGAGCCTGCTTGGGATTCTCTCTCTCCTTCTCCCTCTGCCCCCTCCCCCGCACTTACGGGTTCTCTCCCTAAAAAATAAATAAATAAATAAATAAATTTTTTTGGTATTGAGTCAAATGTATCCATGTTTTTCTTTATGATTTTTTCCATTATATAATAATTAGGAAGTCTATTTCATATAGTACATAATAAATTACATAATCAATTTTTTAGTGTTGATTATATTCATGCTGCTTAAATTGAAATGGACCTTGTGTGTCTTTGTGTGTGGAAAAGAAGAGATAAAGAATTACAGTGATTAGTTCCAAAGATAATTTCATAATAGTAACAATTATTAATACTGAAACTGTTAGTGAAAAAGATTGTGTGTGTGTGTTCATTAGAACTCTTAACACCAGGATCATTCACAACTTTTTCCTGAAGGTCAGGTGTAGTTAAAAGGTATGTGGAATTTAAGAAACAAACCAGAGGATCATAGGGGAAGGGAGGGAATAATAAAATAAGATGAAGTCAGAGGAGACAAACCATAAAAGACTCTTAACTATAGGACACAAACTGAGGGTTGCTTGAGGGGAGGTGATTGGGGATATGGGCATTAAAGATGGCACATGATGTGATGTAAAGAACACCGGGTGTTCTATGCAACTGATGAATAACTGAACTCTACATATGAATCTAATGATATACTATATGTTAACTAACTGAATTTAAGTAAAATAAGTTTTTAAAAAAGATAATAAGACAACATGAAGCAAAAGATTAGTTATTTATTTTTACAAAACACCAAATGGGGTAAAGATGCCCTCTAGTGGAAGGTTAGGTCCTCTCTACAATCAAACTGAAAGCATAAAAAAATCTGCTATCCATCATTTATGAAATGCTCTACATATGTAATTGAGATGTGGGGTTTTGCTTTCTTTTTGAACAATAGAATCAGTAATAGAATTTAAAAATTAATTATCTTACATAAGAAATTGTATTCTCATTCATATGTTCTTCCTGGATGGATTTTATTTATCTTAATTACTTCTACAGTACATTATCCTATAAAAAGGAAAAACCAAACTGCCACAGTGTTTTCTTTTTTGAAAAAAGATTGGTCACTCTTTTTTGACAAGTATATCCACTCTTATAAGTTTATACAAATAAATATTGACCTGTTCAATAGATAATCTGAGTGTGTTATCAGAATTTGCTTTAATTTTTTGAAATAAATTGTTTTAATATTATGAAAGTAAATAGTTTGTAAACTTATCAAAAGAGCAAGTGATAAATATTAGAAAAGGGTAGATATTGACAGAAATTCTTATTATGTAACTTTCAGTGTTGATGTGGTTGAAAAAGAGGTGAGGATAAAGGAACTGGGTGTGTAGACTTAATTTTGTGGTCTTTAAAAAAAACAATTGTATATCCATCTGGACCAAAAAAAAATGCATTTTAACTTCCCTCTCACACCACCAAGAAAACTTGATTCCAAGTGGATTGCAGATCTAAAGGTGAAAAATAGAACAGTAAAGCTTATAGAAGGAAACATAGTCATCTTCAGCATAGCAAATATTTCTCAAACTGTACACAAATAGCACTAACTATGAAGGAAAATGTTGATAATTGTACTAAATGAAAATTAAGAACTTCTTTAAGTAAAACCACTACTAAAGGGAGTGAAAAGGCAAATCACACACTGGGAGATGACATTTGCTTTACATGTATTCAATAAAGGGGGGGATATGTAAGGAATTCTTATAGATCAATAAGAAAAAGAACATAGTAGAAAAATGACAACAACTTAATAGGGACTTTTCAAAAAAGTTCTAGTGACCAATAAACTTATGAAAATGTGTTCAACTTCCTTAGTCATCAGGGAAAGTAAACTTAAATCACAGTGTGATAGATAGCACCATAACCAGAAGGAACTGTGCTGGTAAATGTGGAACAATGGGCTTTCTGGAGGGGGAAAAGAAGGTATGGTGTGTATATGACAAACTGACAAATAATTTAAAAGATTCAATATAAATGTATTCTGTATTCTAAATTCCATATAGCCGACTGGTTTTTATTGAACGCTTTTATTGATATTTGCTCCAGTATCCATATCTGTTTTTAATTCAACCATGCTTTGATAATTTTTTAGCTATTCCCAACATATCAGCTACAAATATGACACTTTTGAGTTTAACTTGCATTACTAACATTTCCCATCACCTTCTTATGTCTATAGAAATCAACAGTATAATAAATCAAGCCCTGATAAGTAGCATTTCTCAGTTTCTATGGTGTGAACACTCCACCGTAGTCAATTTCATATTACCCACAAAAAACCACTGAAGACATGCATGGTGGTGCACCATTATGTAGGATTTCCACCATGCAAACACAATTGATGTAAATAACCTTAATAGCATTGATGATAGTCAGATGTAGTAAAATAGGAAATAATGAAATCTGAATACTTATTACCTTTGTTTTAATATAACTTACTTAAATGTATATATGATTTAATTTTTAATAATGCTGTGTTTAACAATGCTTGTGTTTAATAATGCTTGGGTTTAACAACAAAATTATTGAAAATTTAACCACTGGTTAACTGATTGTGAGCCAACTCTAGCATGCTCTTTAACCTACCAGAAGAAAAAAGACAGCCAATACCAAGGGAGGCCCTATGACCTGATAATTCAATTCCTAGTTATACAACAGGAATGCACACAAACATTCACCAAAGATAGGTACAAGAATGTTCACAGCAGCACTGTTCATAATAGCCCTCAGCTAAAAGCAACTCCAAGTCTATCAATAATAGGATAAATAAATCACATTGTATTCAGTGAGAATAAACCAACTGTTTTTACATGTACCAATATGGATGAGTCTCATAAATGTAAAGTTGAGTGAAAGAAGCCAGACCCAAGGTATAGATACTGTATGTTTACATTTATATAAAGCTCAGAAATAGGCAAAATTGATGTACAATTGATATAATACAAGTAGAGTGAATACCTCTTGGGGTTAGTGTTCAAGGAGGGCACCTAGTGTCCTGGTTACATTCTTTTTCTTAACCTAATCTTTTTTTTTTAAGTAATCTCTACCCTTGAACTCACAGCCCCAAGATCAAAAGGCATGTGTTCTATCGACTGAGCCAGCCAAGCACCCCATGTTCTTTTTCTTATCTGGAATTGTTAATACAGATGTGTCCAGTTTGTGAACATTCATCAAACTGCAAAACTTGAGAACTGTGTGCTTTTCCGTGGTTGTTGAATTTCAGTAAAGTGTTTACTTTCAGACACCTTTATTTTATTTGTTAAAAGATTTTATTTACTTAACATAGATAGAGAGAACAAGCAGACGGAACAGCAGACAGAGGGAGAGTGAGAAGCAGGCTCCCTACTGAGCAGGGAGCCCGATGTGGGGCTCAATCTCAGGACCCTGGGATCATGACCTGAGCTGAAGGCAGATGTTTAAACGACTGATCCACCCATGTGCCCATTTTAAAACATTTTAAAATGTGCTCTCTCAATTTCAAGAAAATACAATTGACCTAACTGGTAATTCCAAGGTAAAAGTAAATTGGTTGATTTAATTATGTATGAAGGAGCAGGGGAGTAGAAACCAGAAGGTTAGGTAATGGAGTCCCATTATCTAACCATGAGACCATGAGAAAGGGATTTTATTCCTTTTGTGACTCAATCCTTTCTGCTACAAAACAGTGGTATTTGTGAATTATGCAAACCAGAACATGATTGAAAGAAAAAGCTTACCAAATATCTGTATTAACTTTAAAAATATCTAAATACTTTATGAAGCTAAATTATGCCAAAGAGTGCTATATCCAAAAAAGTCTATGTTTTCTCTAAAAATATAGCTTTAATGATAAAGAATGAAGTAGCTATTTAAAAAGTTTTCAAAGACATAATAACCTTATACACCTTTCCCCTTGGCCTGGATCCAGAGAGGGAAAACAGCTGCAGGCCAATAAAATAAAAAGGACAGGAGTGCCTCTTGGTGAAAGATATGGGTAAATGGCTAAATGAATATTGGAAATGGAGTGAAGGTTCCATCAGCTGTAAACACAGGGGAAGGCAAGCAGCAGCTTTCTGCTGAGTGGAAGTTAATTTAACAGCATATGTTGCAGATAAAAATATTTTCCAGAGATTATTAATTCCTATAGGTCTATACCTACATTTTCAAATTAGTATCAAATTACTTTTGAAGGCTTTCTCCTCCCATAGATAGCATATCAAAATATTATATGAAACAAGACATTTGATTCTGTTGTTACCCCAAGACCTGCTAGAAGTTTTACTGCTACAGCACATTTCACATTTCATAAATTTTTATGCCCACTTTGACCTAGACTTGCCTTTTTGTGTGAGTTACTTAGAAGAACTTGGGTTAAGAATATGTGATATGTCTAAAAGAGTATCTGTTGTAGATGGACGTGATGGAAAGAGATCTTGTCTTGAAGATTCCTGTGAGCTTACATTTTGGTCAAGGGTGAGCACCACTGAGCACCAGTTTGGCAATAATCCTACACATCTCCTCTGAAAAGATCTCAGGATTTTAATCAACAATCAAAGACCTTGGAATTCTTTCAGACATTTGGCTCTGCACACATAACCAAGTTCATGTGAACAAGAGGCTCAGATCAATGAACAACCAGATGCAGACATCGTCTGGGTAAGTCAAACAAGGATTTTGTATTTAAAAGTGCAGCATGAAGTCGAAGCAGGTACAGTATACAGGGGAGAGGTTGGTTCTCATTTCCTATGAACAGACAGAAGTGCCCTCAGAAAGGCCACACCAACAGACACACAGTTGAGGATGGTCAGTCTGAGCAAATGAAGTTCACATCCTACCTTTCAAAGCTCAGCTGCCATTTCAGACCTAGTCTTGCACACATGGTGCTGAAGCAGTCTGGGACATGGTCTTGCTTGTGGATTTGCTAGAGACACTGTACCATGGCCAGGGATATCTCACTTATCCCAGAGTCATATGGCACAAACAAGGCTTACAGGCATAGAGTACCTAGTACTTGTGCTCCTAGATAAACTTTGCATTCATTACTCCAACCTCTCCAAACTAAAGCAGCTTGGGCCAGATAGAATCCTGATTTCCATGCTTGGGAGCAGAGCAAGAATCCATTACCCTGATGGACTGGGCGTCATGGTAATGCACCACTGGAACAGCCCTAGGGGCCTAGTCTACAAGTCCCGACTTACTTAGGTTGACAAGGAATCATAAGACTGAAGGAGGAAAAAAAGACTACAAAATATCTGCCCCAGGCCACAGACTGTTGCATTATGTAGTCACTAGCTGTTCTAAAACAGCTTTTCTACATCATTATTTTCCATGTGGTTTTATTTAACTTTGTTCATTTGTTTGTGCCTTCTAAACCTCTTCATTGAGCTATGAGGAGAATTCTATCTGGTCATCCTTTCATCAGGTGAAATAACCATTTGCTTTGGACATGTACTTCCTTTCAACCCAATTTGATTTATTTATTTTTAAAGATTTTATTTATTAATTTGTCAGAGAGAGAGAGAGAGAGAGAGAGAGCAAGCACAAGCAGGGGTAGTGACAGGCAGAGGGAGAAGCAGGCTCCCCCTGTGCAAGAAGCCTGATGCAGGATTGGATCCCAGGACTCTAGGATCATGACCTGAGCCTACTGAGCCACCCAGGAGTCCCTCAACCCCATTTTAAAGGATAGGATATGAAGTTGCAGTATCTCCATGCAATCCCAGCAATTCAGGTTTATCGCTGGATTCATCCATAATGGTTAAATTGGGGAAGAATTGCTAAATGTTACACATCTCTGCCTAAAGCTTAGCCTACCTCAACTACTTTTTTGTGCTGAAACTCCTATTTATCTTGGATCATTCTGCTAAGGCAGAGAGCTGATTAGCATCAGGAGCCAGGTTCAAACCCTGGCTTTACCACCTTCTAGCTTTGTAATCTTTGTTAGGTCCCATAGACCTTGAGCTCTGGTTTCCTCATCAGTAAGGTGGGATTAAATCTACCTCATGGATTTGTAATGACAGTTAAGACAATGTCTGAAACCTTGACTTGAACAGTGCTTGACACATAGCCTATGTTCAGTAAATATAAACTGAGTCTAAATCTGACAGTTTGGTCTTTTGGAATATATAGTGTATGCCAAAATTCCTTATCATCTGCAATTTTTACTGCCAGGGTTGGGTTTTACCGAAAACCTTTACATTTCAGCAATAAATTAATTGCCAGGATTTTAGAGGATGAGTTTGTTATGTTCTGAACAAAAATAAAAAGGCTTGCAGCTAAAAGCATTTCCTTGTTTGTGAAACTAGGCTCGTGACTACATGCCAAGCAGCTCAAAAATACATATTATATTCTGGGCCACCACTTACTTTCTTGGGAGCTTCTTGAGAAAGTTAATGAATGTATCCAAGAGTTTGTTGAACTCAAGTAAATTTTTACTGAGGTGTTGGCTTGCTCACTTTGTTAGATAGATTAAAGGTTATGGGAGAGGGGCAAAGGTGACAGTGTGGCCAATGGACTAGGAAACAGTGAGCCTGCATGATAATGCAGGCAAGGAAAATCACTCCACATAGGGATTAAGATTTTAAATGATTTCTCAAGGCACTTGCAGACTCTATTCAAGAACTAATTCTGAATTTATAGGAATAGTGGAGGAATGCAGTCATGACCATTTAGGGCTTTCTATTTTACATTTATAAATATTAATTGAACACATTACCACTGTCTAAAAATGGTCTAATAAATATTTACCAAGATTAGCTGGCTAATAGACTTCTTAACTTAGAGCTTCCAGCTGTGTTAATTTTGGCAACGAATGTGCAAATTACTAAGCTCGTTTAAGGATTCTAAACTTGGAAGGGACAGAGATGGAGAAATAGGAGGAGATGTTTGAAAATTAGCAAGAAAGGGACAGGACGGTTGCGGGCCATGGCTCAACTCTCCGCATCTAGTTGCCACCCAGTCTCCATGCAGTCATGTAATCAAGGTTCACCTGATTCCGGGCACCGGCCCTGAACTTCTGAGCTAACTGAGACAAGGAAGCAGGGACTGTGGGAAGTTGTACAGGTGTCACCTAGTCGAGCTCCCAGGGGAGCAAGGACCTCAATGCTAGCAGCAATAGATAAGAGAATGATGTCTGTGTGGGCTTGACTGGGCCAGCTGGCTCTGCTGTGTGATGTTGGGTGGTGTTCCTGGCTGCATGGCCCAAGTCTGGTCCTTCACCTTCCTTTGTCTTCTGGGGCCTACCAAGCATGTGTTCACAAATTCCTTTCTGCCAAATAAGCCAGAGTCAGTGTCTCTTGTTTGTAACTAGGGATTTTATTCGATGGGGCAATTAATTCATTTTTTTTAAAGCTATGTTAGGTTGTTGAAATTTTCATGGATTGGATTTGGTGTGGCCAGTTTAAGACCTCCCTGATAAATTATAAGCTCCTTTATAAATGAAGTGGGAGACTAGAAAATATGAAGAGAATCCATACAATTTAGGTTTCTTCATTTTTTTTTCCTTGTGTCAAAGTAATACATCATTCTAATATTTTAAAACAGTGTTTTTAACAGAGGAATAATTATCTAATAATTCTTTAAATGGACTGTTAAGAAAATACAAGGGTCAAGGGGGAATGGCTAATGCATAGGGCACACATGACTAGCGTGCTGGATCTCTTGGTACACTATGGTGTTTGTCAGAAGCTGGCTAGAGAATGCATATTTCCTAATACCTGGAAAAATAGTGTAGCCCGGTGAGAAAGACAAAGGAGACTTTTCCCTTTCTTTCTTTTAACACTCATGCCAATCAGTAAATGTTGTTTATTTTAAGCAAAACATTGTCCTAGCAATCTGGAAAAACTCAAAGAATTATAAGTCACCTGAATGCCCTTGAAGGAAACACATTTATTCATTCATTTTTCAAATGTTTATTACATGCTACTATATTAGATACAATGGATACAAAGGTATACAAGGTACAGCCCTTGTCCCCTGAGGCTTAAGGTTAATAAGTACCATGGTTCCCATGACTAGACACCTGTGTGGCCTGGCGATAAACAGGAGCCTATTAGATATTTATTTATTTACTAGGTTATTTATTTTTGGCTAACATTTTTTAGACATGTACAACCAATTACCATAGCCCATTTTTAAAAAATTGATATTCATTGCTGCATCTCGAGTTTGCAGATTTACGCAGTATATAATCAGCAAGTTATGAATAAATTCAGATTATACAGGTATGTTCCCAAAGGTGACATGTATACATACATTAACTAAGCATGGATCTAAAATTATGATTAACCTCATGGGGAGCCTGGGTGGCTCAGTTGGTTAAGTCTCTGATTCTTGATTTCAGCTCAGGTCATGGCCTCAGGGTTGTTAGGGTGAGCCGGGAATGGGGAGGGAGGCTCTCCTTCTCCCTCTGCTCCTCCCCCCACCCACTGCCCCTGCTCACACACATGCATGTTCTCTCTCTCTCTCTCTGAAAAAAGATTATGACTAACCTCTTTTTAAAATGCAGGAATTTAAAATTATACTTTCATTTTAAATGAAGACATTATATACTTCAAAAATCAAATTTGGCTTATATCAGAGATGGATGACAGTTACAGGATTGTACTCTTCAACGCCAATTACCTAATTTTTTTTGTAATAGCAATGACATTAAAAGGAAATTATCCCCGCATTTTAATTGCCAATCTAGCATTAAAGAAAGTTCTGCAAAAAGGTAATGCAACCTTTAAAGGCTTCAAACTCTAAGTTAAAATCTGCTAAGCTCAGATTAAAATGGGAATGTTGCAGATGAAAAAGAAAGATACAGTTGGTTTATTAGATAAAATCAAAAGTTGTTGATATTTCTTTGAATGTTGATCTACGAAATTCCGTTTCTCTAAATATTTCTACTAGCTTTTCTTACTGGTGCAAGTTATCTCAAATAGCTTACAAAGTTCTTCTTGGCAAAGCACTTCTATTTGCTGTAGAACAAAAACTGTTCTGTGTTGACATAACAGTTTAAGTATTTTTGCTATAAAATTGTATCATGGCAGACATCTAACGATTTTTCCACTAAAACAAAACAGTATAATATTTTTATTCTATCAGCATTGCATTTAAAAAAATGTTAATGTTAAACACAAAGAACTGTTATCTTATTTGGCTATGAGATACTGAGTTGGAAAAACCTATAGTTCTTTTGTGTTTCCCCTTTCCTCTCACATAACTGTGATGCTCATAACACTTCTGATACTTCTGGTCATCAAATCTGTGCAGGGTTCCTCTTACCGAGCAATTCTTCAGGACACCTGCTGGGTGTCCTACAATTTAACTCAACTCTGACACTATTTACCTGGAAGCAATGTCAGAAGATAGTGTCAGATCCCACAGGTTAAAGGCTCAGTCCCACAAGACTGCTCTCACCCCACTTCAGAAGTCAATCTTGAGTAGTACGTCCTCAGTTTAAGCACAATTTCAGTCTGATGTGGCTACAGATCAGTGGTTCCCACCACCCACTCCCTGGATTTACAGAACCAAGCAGCTCACAGAACTCAGGGAAGTGCTTACTTACGTTTCCAGTTTATTAAAGGATATGATTGAGGATACAGGTAAACATCCATATGAAAAGATACATAGGACTAAGTCTGGCAGGGTTCTGAGCACAGGAGCTTCTGTCCCCATGATATCACCCCAGATTCGCCCTCCCAGTACGTGGATATGTTGGCCTACTTGGAAGCTCTCTGAAACCCCTACTGCTGGGATTTTATAGAGGCTTCCCTCACATAGGCAGATAAATTATTAACTCCATTTCCAGCCCTCCTCCCCCCTCTGGAGGATGGGGGTCAGTGAAGCCAAAGAATTCAAGTTTCTAATAATGACTTGGTCTTTCTGATAACCAGCCCCCATCCAGGAACCAAAGAGAATCCCACCCAGAATCACCTCAATAGAATAAAAATGCTCCTAGTGCTCTTATCATTTAGGAATTTATGAGAGTTTTAGGAGTCCTGTGTCAGGGATCGGGGATGAAGACCAAATATTTCTTCTTATACATCTGAGTGCCACAGATATAATTTAAATCTTGTATTAAGAGAGAAAGCCTATAAAGAAAATGCAGAATTTGAGGTTTAAAGGTTAAAGGACCACAAAAGGTGAAATAATCAAGTGTTTTAGCAACTTGGAAAGAGACTGAAGGCACTTAAGTATCTTAAGATCTGAGTCAAAATCTGGGCTTTCCCTCTAGCTGGGTATCATACCTTTGCTAAGTAACAAACTCCTTGAGCATCAGTTTCTTCAACTGTCAAATGGGGGATCACGACCCACTTCTCAGAATTGTGAAAATTAAATAGTGAGTGTAAGGTGTCTGGCATGTCACATGGTAATTTAATAAATAATCTGTTCTGTATCTTCCTCTTCTCTAAGAGTTTAAGATCTAGCTGGGACTATATGCTGTACACCCAGGATGGGGTAAAGAAAAAACCAAGAGTTAAGCCACAACTCACATACACGGAGGTGGCTGGAGAAGATGATCTTTAATGTCCCTTCCAGCTCTAAACATCGATTGTTCTATGACAGCTGTATGAGAGGTGTCATGGGGCAATGTATGACGCGAATCGGCAATTGGAAAGTGCAGACAGTAAGTGCTGTGAGGTCAAAGATGGGAGCATCCGCCCTGGGCTGGAATGGTTTTGGAAGACCATTAAAAAATTCTGAGCCATCTGAGCTACAACAAGAGCCCAATTCAATTAGGAGAACAACTGGCCAGAATCTGATTATAATACAAATGCAGGCCTAGCTGAGGAGAATAAGAAACATGAAATACTGTAGAGAAAGAAGAAAGGAAAAACGCAGGGTCAGCAATTTGGTTTCTGAAACACACACAGAATATTAAGTAGCTATCATGCTTTTCATCCTTATAATAGTGTTTTAAAGCAGGCAAAGTATATCAGCCCTGCGGAGAATCTCCCAAGAGTGAGGAATTTGTTAGAAATGCGTTTGGTTACAAATAATAGAAAACCTGCCCAGCATTGGCTTAAAAAAAAAAAAACCAAAACCACACACATTTTTTTTTTCTTAAATAGAACTCTAAAGGTGAATAGCCCAAGGTTGGAGCCACCTCATAATAACACAGTCAAGACACAGTTTCTTTCTAGCTATCTGCCTCAGCATCCTTAGCGTGATGGCATATACCCTTAGTGCTGGTGGCCTTAGTGCGGGTAAGGCATCACATTTGCATTCCCGACAGGAAGCAGACAAAGGCAAAGGAGCAAAGAGTGAGGGCAAAAGGGCATATCCATTGAGCCTGTGTTTCTTTATTAAGAAAACTGAAGTTCTCCTGGAAGATTGCCCAGTAGACTTCCCCTTCTAACCTGCTGGCCGAAATTGTACCTCATGTTTGTTCCGAGTGGTAAGGACACTGGGGAGATGGGGTTTGTCAGGCAGCCAACAGAGTAGGCAAAATTACTGAAGCCTTAAGGAAAAAATGACTACCAGAGAGAAAAGCAGGGAGCTGTTTTATTTAAACAGAAAATTTTTTAAAAATTAAAATTTTTTTTTTTTGTTAGAAGAAAAGCCTATGATTTTATTTTCAGTTTTTTGGAAATAGTTTTCAGAAAAAAAATGACAAGAACACAGAAAAAACTTGAAATCTCTCATTGAACTGTGAACTCTTAGCAGAGGAAGAGACTTTGAATTCCTCTCCTTCTGAAAGAAGAAATCACTTCCAAAATGTCCCTTGCTCCTGTAAATCTTTCTCAAGTTTGATGTACTTCACCTCATAAAAGGAACATGATTTTTTTTTATTATTTAAAATGAAAGAAATAAAATAGGGAAGGTGGGTCTCTCATGTTATACGTTTTTAGAGAAAGGTTACATCTGTGAAGCAGCTTTGTAATACTCAGAGCTGGTGTCATCATCTATTAAAAATTAGCAAGTTGTATTCATTCAAGTACCTTAATTCATGGTACTTCAAATAGTTTTATAGCTGGGAGGAGGCCCAAACAAAACCAAAACAGAACAAAACAAAAAAAAAAACCCAGCTAGCCCAGAGCTGTAAATAAAAAATAAAAGAACTTTAAAATATTGATTACTATGAGGTGGAATCAAATGAAAATTAACCCTGGATGACAAAACAAATTTCTAATTACATAATTAAGTCCTATTATGCGCTGAAAATTTCCACTATCAGAATTTCCCAGTTACAATAATGAAATACATAAAAGGGGAACGTAAGTAAACGTGGTAATTTGGTTCTTTTCAGCTCTACTGGTCCAGCTGCCAGCCACGTGAGTGTTCGGGTTTTCAACGAAGTGTGACCAGTTCTTCTGAAGAGGTAGGGTGAATAGCAACGGTATTGTCAAAGTCAGCTTTTGTTGCTCCCATTTTAAGTCAGACGTTTTAAAACTTTGTGATACTTGTAGATTCACATGCACGTGTAAGACAACACAGAGAGATCACCTGGACCCTTTAATCTGTCCCCGCTAAGGGTTACATCTTGCAAAACTGAAAGTACAATATCACAACTAGCATATTGACTTGGATATAATAAAAATACAGATCATTTCCATCACCACAAGGATCCTTCATGTTGTCCTTTTACAGCTGCACCTACTTCCCTCCTGCCCTTTCCTTCATTCTTAATTTGTAGCAACCACTCAACTGTTCTCCAGCTCTCTAATTTTGTCATTTCAAGAATGTTACATAAATGGAATCATATGACATATAACCTTTTGGAAGTGGCTTTTTCACTCAGTATAATTCTCTAGAGAATCTGGAGATTCACCCAGGTTGTTGTTTTGTACAATAGTTTGTTTCTGATTATTGCTGAATGGTATTTCATGGAGTGGATGTAATACAGTTTATTCACTCATTAAAAAATATCTGGGTTGTTTTGGCTACCTCAAAAAGAAAAAAAGGCTGCTATCTACATTGGTGTATAGGACTTTATGAGAACATAAGTTTTGATTTCATCGGGATAACTGCCTAGGAGTACAATAACTAGATGTATGGTAGTTGCATTTTTAATGCAAAAAAGTTGGTTAAGAAACTTCTAAGTTGTTTCCTAGAGTGGCTATACTATTTTGCATTCTCACCAGCCGTGTGTGAGTAATCAGGTTCTTTGCATCCTTGCCGACATATGGTATTATCACTACTTTTTATTTTAGCTATTCTGATAGATGGGTAGTAATATCTCATTGTGTTTTTAATTTGCGTACTCCTAATGTTAAACATCTTCATATCTGCTTCACTACTGGATATCCTCTTCAGTGAAATGTCTCTTCATGGTTTTTGTTTTGTTTTGTTTTTTGCCCATTTTCTAATTGGATTGTTTTTTCACATAAATTTTGAAAGTTCTTTATTTTATTTTATTATCTTTAAAGTTGTTTTTTTTTTTAAGATTTTATTTATGTATTTGACAGACAGAGATCACAAGTAGGCAGAGAGGCGGGCAGAGAGAGGGAGGAGGAAGCAGGCTCCCCGAGGAGCAAAGAGCCCGATGTCAGGCTTGATCCCAGGACTCTGGGATCATGACCTGAGCCGAAGGCAGAGGCTTCAACCCACTGAGCCACCCAGGCGCCCCTAAAGTTTGTTTTTTAAAAACCACATCGAACGTGGGGCTCAAACCCATGACCCTGAGATCAAGAATTGCTGTCTCTTTCAACTAGGCCAACCAGGAGCTCCAAGACTTCTTTATATGTTCAAGATCCTGATCTTTGGTTGGATATGCTTTGAACATATTTTCTCCTTACAGTGTTGGGTCTTTGAGTCCATGAAAAGAATATGTCTCTTCACTGATTTAGATCTTTCTTTTCTTTCTTCAGCATTTTGTACTTCTCAGCATACAAGTTTTGTGCACATTTTGTTAGATTTACCTACATTTTCCTTTTTCTTTCTTTTTTTTTTTTTAGCAATTGTAAATGGTATTTTATTTTTAATTTTGGTGTCACATTTTTATTGTTAATATATATAAATACAGCTTTTTTTATTGTTAGACACTGTAAAATACTTCATTAGTTTTTGATGTAATGTTCCACAATTCATTGTTTGCATATAACCCCCAGTGCTCATTGCAACACATGCCCACCTTAATACCCATCACTGGGCTAACCCATCTCCCCACACTCTTCCCCTCTGAAACCCTCAGTTTGTTTTCCTGAGTCCATAGTCTCTCATGGTTCATCTATCCCTCTGATTTCCCCCAATACAGCTGCTTTTTTAAAAAGACTTATTTATTTTTGAGAGAGAGAGAGAAAGCACACATGCGTGTGCACACACGTTGTACTCACAAGTGTGAGTGGGGGGAGGGGCAAAGGGAGAGGGAAGGAGAGAATCCTCAAGCAGATTCTTTGCTGAATGTGGACCCTGAGATCAGGATCTAAGCCAAAACCAAGAGTTGGATGCTTAACTGATTGAGCCACCCAGGCCCCTCAGATACAGTTGATTTTTAATGTTTACCTGTGACCTGATGAACTCACTTCTTAGTTCTAAGAGGGAATTTTCTGTTTTGTTTTGTTTTTGTTTTCTAGATTCCTTGGGATTTTTCTATTTACGCAATCATGTCGTTTGCATTTAAGGGCAGTTTTATTTCTTCCTTTCCCATATGTTTACTCATTTCCTTTTCTTGCCTTATTGCACTGAACAGATCTTTCAGCACTATATTGTACAGGAGTGGAAAGTGTGAACATGCTTGCCTTGTTTCCAGTCTTAGAGGAGGAAGCATTCAATATTTTACCATTGAGTATAAAGTTACCTATTAGGTTTTTGTTGGTACTCTTTATCAAGTTGAACAAGTTCTGCTCTATTTCTATTTTACTAAGAATTTTTACCCTGAATGGTTGTTGAATTTTATTAAATGCTTCTTCTGCATCAGTTGATATGATCACGTGATATTCTTTTTTTAGCCTGTTCATGTGGTGGATTACATTGATTTGCTAGTATTGAAGCAGGCTTGTATCCATGGAATGAAGTCCACTTAGTCATGGTGTATAATACTTTGTATGTATTGCTGAATTCTACTTGCTAATATTTTGTTAAAGATTTTTGCATCTATATTTATGAGGGTATTGGTCTGTAGTTTTAGTTTTCTTTTCTTTCCTTCCTTCTTACCTTCCTTTCTTTTTTTGTATTGTCTTTGTCTGGTTTTGGTATCAAGGTAATAAAAGTTTCAAAAGAAACTTTCAGAAAATGAATTGGAAAATGTCACCTTCTATTTTTTGAAAGAGATTTTGTAGAATTAATACTAGTTCTTCCTTAAACATCTAGTAGAATTCTCTAATGAAATATCTGGAAGGTTTTTTGGGGGGAGATGGGATTTTTTAATTACAGATTCAATTTCCTTACTAATTATTGGGTTATTCAGATCATCCACTAAATTTGGGATAAGTTGTGGTGGTTTGTGCTTTTTGAGGAACTGTACTATTTCATCTAAGTTTTCAGATTTGGTGTGTGGATTTGTTCATAATGTTCCCTTATCAGTCTCTGACACTGCCAGTTATCTAAATCTCCAAGATATTAAAAAACATTATATATATCATCAATTTTTAATTCCTTATAGAAAACACTCTCAGGGGGCGCCTGGGTGGCTCAGTGGGTTAAGCGGCTGCTTTCTGCTCGGGTCATGGTCCCAGGGTCCTGGGATTGAGCCCCGCATCAGGCTCCCTGCTCAGCGGGGAGCCTGCTTCCTCCTCTCTCTGCCTGCCTCTCTGCCTACTTGTGATCTCTTTCTGTCAAATAAATAAATAAAATCTTAAAAAAAAAAAAGAAAACACTCTCAGAGCCATCTTATTGGTCCAGTCTAGAGCCATATTATTTATTTGTTCGTTTGTATATTTATTATTTTTAAGAGAGAGAGCATGAGGAGGGAAGGAACAGAGGGAGAGGGAGAGACAGAATCCCAAGCAGGCTCAACACTGGGTGCCCAACTCCACGACCCTTAGATCATGACTCAAGCAGAAATCAAGAGTTGGATGCCCAACTGACTGAGTCACCCAAGCACCCCTGGAGCCATTTACCTGCACCCTGTGTGTAGCACAAAACTGTCACCTTGGGATTTCGCTTAACTTCTCTCCTGTTTCTTATGTCTTCCTTTTTCTTGGTCTATACCTATCAGTAACTTCCTCAGAAGGATACAACTGAAAATCTCTTTATTATGTACTTACATTTTATTGATAATTTTGGCTGAGAATACAATTCACGTTTGGAAATAATTTTACTTCAGAATTTTCAAAATATTTCTCCATTATTTTTTGTTTCTGGCATTGGTGTTGAAAGTTTGAAGCTATTCTGATCTTGACCCCCAGTATGTGACTTTTTTTTTCCCCTTATGAGTTTCCAGAATCTTCCTTTGATCACCAGTGTTCTAAACCTCATGATAATGATCTCTGGTATATACCTATTTATATCCATTTTGCTAAGAATATGTTAGATCCTTTCAACTTGTAAATTCATGTTGTAACATTTTGGAAAATATTTCTTGGATTAGTTTTTCAATAATAGTTTTTATAGTAATTTGGGAGAATAATTGGGAGACCACAGTCAACTGAGAATTGTCCCAAAACAAATGAGCTACAGATACAGACATTTTAGAAAGTACTTTTTCTGACATCCAAATTTGCTTACATATACTTCCTATACATCCTTAGAATCTGCCCTGAAACTCAACTTTAGATGCTATAGAATGACCACATAATAAAAGCAAGTTCATTTCTAAACAGTTTTGAAAGGCACATTTTCCCCCATCATCTCCAGACTGGCTGGGCTGCAAGTAGAGTTTTGATGTCTTCTCCATTCTTGTTATCAGAATGAAATGAGCAAACAGGACCAGCAATCTTTGAGATAACCTGAGAGGAAAAGGTGAGGAGGATTTCATCATGAAAGGGACAATGACATAGTAGCAATTACTGAAAAGAAGAATTAGAGCAAGAATGTCAGCTTCATATCTCCAGATTCTTAGTTCTTTTGGATCCGGCACATATAAAGTTTTTTGTTGTTGTTGTTGAAATTTATTTTGGTGTTTCTAAATTTGTTCATATCTGTCTTTTACTTTGTTCATCTTCTCTTTTATGGAGCCTGTAAAATATAGCATTATAAAATATTTCTTTATCTATTACTGTAGTAGTAGTTCTCTTTCATCATTAACATCTTGAAGCTACATGTCATTTGGTGATTACATCTCTCTCTCTCTTCTTTAAATATTTTATTTATTTACTTGACACAGAGAGAAAGCACAACTAGGCAGAGCAGGAGGCAGAGGGAAAGGGAGAAGCAGGCTCTCTGTTGAGCACGGAGCCCGATGTGGGGCTTGATCCCAGGATCCCAGACCCTGGGATCATGACCTGAGCCAAAGGCAGATGTTTAACTGACCGAGCTACCAAGGTGACCCATATCTTTTTAAAACTACAATAGGGGCACATAGGTGGCTCAATCAGTTGAGCATCTGCTCTTGATTTTGGCTAGGGTCGTGATCTCAGAGTCATGGGATTAGCCTACATAGGGCTCCTCACTCAGCACTCAGCTCCTCACTCAGCACTCCTCCTCTCCCTTTGCCCTCCCCCAACCTCTGCCCCACCCCACTCTCTCATTTTCAAATAAATAAATCTTTTAAAAAAAAACACACATACACACACAATAAAACATTAAAAATTCAATCAATACCAATTTGGAATCTGTAAAAGTGGCTTCTTGAGTATTATTGTAATTTTATTATTCTTTGTTTTATTTATTGTGATTCAAAGTGAGGTTTTTTTTGTATTTTTAAAACTTTTGTTGAAGTAAAATATATATACATGGATCATATTATAGCTAAATGAATTTCACAACGAACACTCAATTTCAGTGTTTATAATTTCTTTCTTTTCTTTTCTTTCTTTCTTTTTTTGGGGGGGGACACCGAGAGCATGAGTGGAGTGGGAGGGGCAGAGAGAGTAGGAGAGACAATTTTAAGTAGACTCCACACACAGTGTAGAGCCCATTGATCATGACTTGAGCTGAGATCAAGAGTCAGATGCTTAACCGGCTGAGCCACCCAGGTGCCCCAGGAAATCCATTTTAATGCCAAGGTCAAACACACAGAATTTAATTTTGTAAACACACGCTAAAGCAAAGATTTGAATAAGGACAGAGATCCTGAATATAAGGACTATGGGACAATACAACTCATTTTTCTAAGATGAGATTTGAGGGTTAAATAAGAAGTGCAAAACAAACTGCTCTCTGGTGTAATTTGCCCGTGTTACCTATTCTGAGGCCAATCTTAGCAAGCTCATCCTAGGTTTTTGGCAGAGACATTTGACACCAAGCACTTACTTCTGACATCTGGAGATCTTATCAGGAGGAGAGAGAACTGTGAGGAGAGATATAGGTACTTTCTGCCACATAAGTATTTCATTTGTCAAAAGCCCATGGCCTTGGGGTGCCTGGGTGGCTCAGTGGGTTAAATCCTCTGCCTTCGGCTCAGGTCATGGTCCCAGGGTCCTGAGATTGAGCCCCACATCGGGTGGGCGGGCTTTCTGCTCAGTGGAAAGCCTGCTTTCTCCTCTCTTTCTCTCTCTGCCTGCCTCTCCACCTAGTTGAGATTGCTGCCTGTCAAATAAATAAATAAAATCTTAAAAAAAAAAAAGCCTGTGGCCTTTCTGTGCTAACAAGAGAGGGGTCCATATGAGGATCCATATTGTTCTGGGTTCCCATAGAACTTAAAGGAAACTTTCACAATGTCTGGAGCCCTGGACATTCTCCTGCAAAGGGAGGAGTATGTCCTATAATTCCTTCCAGCAGGAACCCACTTAGGTGGCACCAACCCTGACTTCTAATTGAAACAGTACATCAGGACACCTGGGTGGCTCAGTCGAATAAATATCTGTGTTCGGCTCAGGTCATGATCCCAGGGTCCCCAAATGAGTCCTGCATCAGGTTCCCTGCTCAGTGGAGACCCTGCTTCTCCCTCTCCTGCTCCCCTGCTTGTGTGCTCTTTCCCTCTCTATCTGACGGGTAAATAAATAAAATATTGAAAAAAAAAGAAACAGTACATCTACGAAAGAGAAAGTGAGATCCTATGAGAACCTTCTGACAGCAGCTCGTGCCATCATTGCCATCAAAAACCCGGCTCAGGTCAGTGTCATATCATCCAGGAACAGTGGTCTGTGGGCTCTGCTGCCAGTGGAGCCACTCTGATTATGGCCACCTCATTCCTGAAACCTTTGCTAACCAGGTCGAGGTGGCCTGCAGGGGAGCTGTGTCTCTTGGTGGTTATTATGGATCCCAAGGCTGAGCACCAGCCTCTTACAGAGATGTCTTAGGGTAACCCTCCAGCCATCGTTCTGTGTGACCCAGACTCTCCTCTGCACTGTGTAGATGCGGCCATCCCACACAACAGCATGGGGGGCTGATGCAGCAGGTCTGAAGCGGTGGATACTGGCCCCGGGAAGTTCTGTGCATGCATAGCCCCATCTCCCATGAATCCCCATGGGAGGCAACCCCTGATCTCTCCTCCTAACAGAGAGCCTGAAGAGACTGAAAAGGAAGAGCAGGCCGTTGCTGCACAGGCCGTGACCAAGGAGCAGGTGAATGGGCTGCCCCAGGTCCCGAACTTAAGGCTACTCAGCCCGACGTCTCAGATTATGTGAAGGTGTGTAGGGAGTCCCTGTCCCTGTCTGACATTTCCCAGCCAGGGCTTAGGACAGCTCTGCACTCCCACTGCTCAGGCCACTCAGTGCAGAGGAACAACCCCTGAGTTATCCTAAGCTGCTCTACCACAGATTCTTTTTTTTTTTTTAAAGATATTTGTTTGTTTGTTTATTTATTTTGGTGAGAGAGAGCAGGTAGAGTGAGCAACCAAGTGGGGGAGGGGCAGAGAGAGAGGGAGAGAGAATCTCAAGCAGACACCCCCCCCTACCACACACACAACGCTAGGGGCAGAGTCCAATGCAGGGCTCCATCTCACAACCCTGAGATCATGATCTGAGCCAAAATCAAGAGTCTGATGCTTAAGCAACTGAGCTATCCAGGCACCCCTCTTCCATAGACTCTTAAACAGGAAGTGAATCTCTCCTGAAAAGGAAATAAGGTTAGTGGAAAATAAACAGTCTCTTAAAAAAAGAAAGAAAAAGAAAAAAAAAAAAAACCCCAAACCTGTGGGTAATAGATATCCTGAGCCTCAGAAAGGCATGCAGCCCAGTGAAGGCATGGGTAGAGTTAGGTTAACTGTAGTTCAGGTTCCAGTTCTGCCACTTAACTTGCTATAGAACACTCAGCAAGTTACCTAAGCTTCTGGAAAATCACCCTGTCTGTAAAATGTAAGCTCCACAAGGGATGTCTGTGCTGTTCACTGTTGTATATCTAGTGCCTAACAAGCCTGGCACTGTGGCACCTGGTGCCAAATCAAATAGGATATTAAAGGACTATGTTGAGATAAAAAAAGAACAGTCCCTGACATTCAGAAGCTGGCCTGTACTCACAGGTAGCCCACATTATTCTCCTGTTAGACAAAAACAACTTCACAAAATAGCCACCCCTGCCAAGGTTATTCCAAAACCATATTAAAACGAGACAAAGTAAGGCCACTGCATAATTTCGTATAGCCATAGATAAATACAAGGTTACTGTGCCACACACAAAATACCAAATACTCCCTCTCTTGGCCAAAACGAGTAACTGCTACTTCTTTACTAACTGCAGTCTGATCTTTTGCCTCTCTTCCTATACACAAGATTTCTTGAGCTAGCCACCCATAGAATTACCCCTACTTTCTGACAGCATCCAATCTAAAACAGACCCCTGCTTTCTTAGAGCCTCTCTCAAGTTACCCAAGAAAGCCCAAATTCTGATAGATGTTTCCTTTTTTTACAGATTTTATTTATTGTTTATTTTAAAGATTTTATTTATTTGAGAAAGAGAGAATGAGCAAGCAAGAGAGAGCACAAGTGGAAAGGGGGTGTCAGGGGAGGGGCAGACGGAAAAACAGATCTCCCTGCTGAGCAGGGAGCCTGATGAGGATGGTGGTCTCCAACGGAAGACCCTGGGATAATGACCTGAGATGAAGGCAGATGCTTAACTGACTGAACCGCCCAGGTGCCCCTATTTATTTATGAGAGAGAGAGCGCAGGTGCACACAAGCATGAGTGGGAGGAGGGGTAGAAGGAGAAAGAGAGAATCTCAAGCAGATTTCCTGTTGAGCCTGAAGTCTAATACTGGGCTTGATCTCATGACCCTGAGATCATGATCTGAGCCAAAATCAAGAGTCAAATGCTTAACCAACTGAGCCACCCAGGCGCCCCTATGATAGGTTTTTCCTAACACCCTCCTAATGAGACCTCCATGATTCCTCACAATATGTTTGCATTCACTTCAGTGAATAATAAGCACAATCTGTTTAGCTACAGTTGTGTTCCTAGTGGTATTTGACTTAAGGGAAATGACAATATGAATGGAAAAAATGGGAAGACAAGCTGTTTCTTCAGAGTTGTATCAAATGGATAATAAACTCACCAAAATATATTGAGAATCTGTTTTGCACCAGGCACTGTGCTAGGTGCAGGGAATATGGAGAAGAACGAGACTCAGACTGCTCTCCAGCAGTTGAACCTGTGGAGGAACATGCATAGTAGAAAATTTATGATCCAATTTAATGTTGTTGGCACCATTATAGAGGCACACACCTTCTATAAAGATGTTGTAGGACAAAACAGAAAGGAAGAACATCTTTTTAGACTTACCACCTCCAGAAGTGTAAGATAATAAATCTGTGTTATTTTAAGCCATAAAATTTGTAATTTGCTGCAGCAGCAATACGAAGCTAATATATGATACTAGAGCTTAATCTTTAAGGCAGACTGTCCCAGGCATAAGCAAAGGTAGACTAGTTCCTGTAGGACCTGCCAGCTGTCTTATCTGGCTGCCTACCTGGGAATGTGACGGGGTATGTCAGGATTAGATCCTGAAGTGTCTTCCTTCCATGCAGAGAAATTGGAAAGAATCCTAAGGTTGTCAGAGACCACTGAAGGATTAATAGCAGCAGAGTGTGACAAAATCAGATTTGCCTTTAGAGGGATAGATTGGAGTCTGGAAGTAAGGAGAAAGAATGGGAGATTACTTTAGTACCCGAGGCAAGAAATGAGAAGCCTACTTTGATCACCTTCTGTAAGATGACCTTGCTTATTCCCTGAAATTTGGAGAAGACAGAAAACAATGATTGTGCTCTTCAGATACTTTAGTTCTGTCATGAGAAAGAGTGGTTAGATGGTCTGTGCTGTACTAAGATCAAGGTATAAAGTCATAAGGAAATATTAAATGCACTAAGTAACATGCTTAAAGCAACATGGACTAAAAACAACAGACTTCACAAATAATTGGGTCTTACCTTTCTTTCATCTTGTCAACAAATATGCCCTTGAGTAGTTAGAATGTAGCAGGCATTAGGCATATGATGGGAACAAAAGAGATAAAGACACTGCCCCTGATGGAGCTTAATTTCTTTGTGTATTGTGTGTGGTGCTGTTGACAGATAACTTTTATATAATCATTTAACCAAGAAGCAAGCAAGCTCCCAGTCAGGATATCTGAGAAGTGACTTATACACAGGGGAGAGGTTAGCTTGGAATGAACTCTGGCCAGGGAAAATCGGAAAGGAAGATAACCCAATAGCATTTGGGAAGTCTTTGCAGGTCTCAGGCACCATTGCCTGAAAGAGGAACACCTTCTCTTCCCATGGCTTCCCACTTGCCCCGCCTCTAAGCCCCACCTCCACCCCCAACCGCTCGCCAATGCCTTCCCCTTCCTCCGCGCCCTAGCCGCCCCTTTAACTCCCGGCTCTCGGCCCGTGCGATTTCGAGCTCTTCTCTCGCGAGATCTTCGTTGTCTTGTGGTCTGCGCTAAGGGGTGGGGGCTCTTGTGTCGCAGTTTTGCCGCAAATCTGGGTCTGTTCCAGAGTAGCTAGGTATGTTCTGGGCCGAGCTCCGGCCTGCTGTCGCGCGGCGGGGTCTGAGGAGAGAGTGGGGCGGATTCCCCTTGCTCTGGCAGGCCTCCGGCCGCGTGCGTACCGCGTGTGCGCCGCAGTCCATGAGCCCGCGTGAGGTCCCACCGGCTGGGTGCGGGGGTCGGGGTGGGGGCGGGTGGCCCGCAGCGCCGTGACGCCCACGGCAATTTCTGCTGCGCGGGTTCGAGGCCCGGTCGCTGCTGGCGTGAGGGTGAGGGTGGCGGCCCCGGCCCTTACAATACCCCCGCTTGGGCCAGTAGGGGTTGGCGCCGAAGTGATGCCTTTGGTCCGCGGCCGAATTTAATGGCCCGAGGGTCTTACGTATGGGAAACTCCAGAATTCCGTGGTTCTGATATTAAAGGAAGTTACTTCTTGGAGGTGCCACGTGGAATTGGTTGTTACCGCTTTACGAAGCTTGGTTGCCTTCCTTATTCAGAGGAGAAGGAAGATTTGTGTGGAGCTGAATGGACAAATGACTTAAGTCCCACAATTCATTCTCTCAAAATCAGGGCATACAGAAAAATGGAGTATATGGCAGAATCCACCGACCGCACCCCTGGACACATGTGAGTTGTATCCCTTTCCCACGTTCCCTTTAAGCCTAAAGATACTAAAGTGACTCTTTGAAACTTAGTGCCTGTGAGGAAAGCTTGTTTTTTTTTCGGAGGGGAATTCTTTGTCTTCAGTGGGAAAAGTGGAAAGCTTTTATTTCCTGAGACAGTCAGACTCATTTTTAGTTGGAAAGCTTGTTGCAGTAAATACTTCAAGAAAGTTAAAATATTCCATATATGTTCTTGATTGGCTCTGTCCATGTGGTAACCATTAGCCATACGTGGCTATGTAGATTTAAAGACATTAAAATGAAATAAAACTAAATGTTATTTCTGTATTCATACTAGTCATGTTTCAAATTCTGGGTAGCCACATGTGCCTGGTGGCTAGCTACCTTATTGAACATCATAGATTATAGAACATTTCTTTGGGACAATATCAGTGATTGCTAAACATTTCTTGTCCCCAGTACACATAGAGTTATGACATCAGTCCATTATACTGAATCATGAGACATGATACATTTTGCATCCTTTGAAAAATTTTCTGCTCTGGTTAAATGTTTGCATTTTGGCAATTCTCTACTGGCATCTTAAAAAAATGTTTTTGTGGGGCGCTTGGGTGGGTCAGTGGGTTAAAGCCTCTACCTTCGGCTCAGGTCATGATCCCAGGGTCCTGGGATGGAGCCCCGCATCAGGCTCTCTGCTCAGCAGGGAGCCTGCTTCCCCCCCCACCTCGCTCTCTCTGCCTGCCTCTCTGCCTACTTGTGATCTGTCTCTGTCAAATAAATAAATAAAATCTTAAAAAAAAAATCTTTAAAAAAAACAGTCTTTGTACTATGAAGCTGTCTGATAATTACTATTAGAAATCTGTTATACTCTGTCAACCCATTGGACATCCCCATACTTAAGGATTTTTGGAATTATAGCCATGCTTGGTTGTTTTTTTTTGCCTTAGTATTCCAAGGTGACACTTTATCTACAGCATCTTTGAAGATTACTTTGTCAGAGTTTTGTATTGTTTTGTTTTGTTTTCTTATGTTTTTAAAGCAGAGATACTATGGCCTAACTTGAAGGCTTTTGTTGTTTGATAACCAGTGCACATATGAAACTTAATTTGAAAAATTTGTGCTTTATTTAAGCTTATGCTGTGAGTGTGGTGTCCCAATTAGTCCAAATCCTGCCAATATTTGCGTGGCCTGTTTACGAAGTAAAGTTGACATCAGCCAAGGCATTCCGAAACAGGTCTCTCTGTCTTTCTGCAAGCAATGTCAAAGGTACAGTGTAGCACTATTTTATTCTACTTAAAGTTGAGATTTATATATGGGAAAGCCACTGGGATGTGCCGAAATGACACCCAAGGTACGTAGAATAAAGCATATATAATTGAGATAAAACTGTTATTTACGTTGGTGTCGCCAAAGATTTTAGGATTTGCAATTTTGTAGTGTACTTTTCTAGTTTGCCCTTTTAATCTGGTAAAGTTACTCTAAAGCTGTTTGAATTTGCTTTTTCTTATAAGGGTTTAATAGGTTTGATTTATACAGTTAATAGACATAAGTTGGTGTTTGTAAGGGTAAGTGAAAGCAGATTTAGTTACTAAGGACATAATATTGTTATTATCATGAGGATTTTTTTTTTTTGCCAGAAGCTATGTATAATAAAAAGCCTCTTAAGTTTGAATGTTTAAAGTAATTTAGCAAGGTGTTTTAAAAATCTATTAAAATGCCGGAGCACCTGGGTGGCTCAGTCAGTTAAGCATCTGCCTTGGGCTCAGGTCATGATTCCTAGGTCCTGGGATTAAGTTCCTGCATTGGGCTCCCTGCTCATCAGGAAGCCTGCTTCTCCCTAGCCTTCTGTCCCTCCCCCTCACTCATGCTCTTGCACGTGCGTGCACCTGCCCTTTCTCTCAAATAAATAAATAAAAATTTTTATTAAAAAAATCTATTAAAATGCTGTTATAACAAAATGGTTATAATTAGCTGTTGGTTAACACAAAACTTCCTAATGATACTGCCTATATAAAGTTAATTGCCTGTGATTTTGTAAGTGGGTTAGGACTCTAGTAGTTCTTAACTTTTTGGGGGGAGGGGCGGGAGGATTGATTCCTGTAACCCTTTGGAAATTTGAACACTTCTTTCCAGAAAAATACTTAAAATGTACATATATACAAACACATGAAACTTTCCTATACTGTTTCAGGGAGTTTACAGTTTGCAAGTTTGGCAAGTATAAGGCTTGATCAATTACAGATATTTGCTATTCTTAAAAGCATGGTGGAGTGAAAAAAGCACTGAACAAATAATCTGGAGACCTAGTTTGTCTTGGATTTCTCACAGACTAGCTTTTTGAAACTCTGCCAGTTAACCTAAGACTTAATCTCATCAGAATGAAAGGGCTTTATTAAATAGATGAAGCCCTTTCTAACTCTAAAGCATGCTTATAATAAAGGAACCTGTATAAGGTTTTTGAATGAACCATTACAAGTGAAAGGCGCCTAGCTGGTTCTGTAGGTAGAGCTTGTGACTGTATCTTGGAGGTATGGGTTCAAGCCCCACGTTGGGTATAGAGATTACTTAAAAATAAAATCTTAAGTAAATAAAAGTGAAAATCAGAACATTCACTTAACAAACATAGTGAAAACTAGCACTCCTGTAACATATTTAGAAGTGTTACGTATTTAACATTTATTGAGCACTTAATATGTGCACTGTCGTATAAGTCATCTTTTTTTTTTTTTTTTAAGATTTTATTTAGGGCACTTTGGGTGGCTTAGTTGGTTAAGCAGCAGCCTTTGGCTCAGGACATGATTCCAGAGTTTTGTGCTCTGTGTCTGGCTCCCTGCTCAGTAGGATGTCTGCGTCATCGCCCTCTGCCAGGCCCCTTGAGCTCACTCCCTCTTTCTCTGTCAAATAAATAAATAAAAGATTTTATTTATTTGACAGGGAGAGAGAAAGCACAAGCAGGGGGAGCGGCAATGGGAGAGGGAGAAGCAAGCTTCCCGATGAGCAGGGAGCCCCATGTGGGGAATGGTCCTGGGATCATGACCTGAGCTGAAGACGGCACTTAACTGACTGAATCAGCACCCCAGCACTGTCCTAAATCTTGAGCAGGCTGGATTAAAAATCTTAAGGCATATGCCCAGGGATTGAAATTTTAATTTAATTAGGTTTTATATAAGATTTAAAAACATGTTTTACAATGTAAAATTTGAGAAAGGACTTTAAATGGATGAATAGTCTGAACTATGTTGATAGATAGTATGAGGTACTAATTTACCTTTTTTGTGTGTGAGAAGTCAGTTCTCAACCATTTTAGATGTTTATTATAACCATTTTAAAGCTATTTTCAGATAATTTCTTACCTGTTTTTCAAGGTACAGCTTCAAGGAACTCTTAGGCATTTTGTCAGACCTCCCTGGAATTCTTTGTTGGTGTTTGAAGTAATATGACCTTTTTAATAATCAAATTAGCTTTCTTCAGTATACTTAGGATTTCACTCTAAACTGAAGCTACTGATCTAATTGAAAGTTTTCTGAAACTATTAAGTATATTTGGGTTAAATGCTTCAAACCAGTCTTGGGAATTATTATGTCTGATTAATAATCAGTGTTATATCTGCAGAGTCACATTGAAATTTTTGTTTTTCCTGAGAGATACTGGGTTTCAGTATTTTCTTTCTCCCTCAGGTATTTCCAGCCACCTGGAACTTGGATACAGTGTGCATTAGAATCCAGGGAACTTCTTGCTTTGTGTTTGAAAAAAATCAAAGCCCCTCTGAGTAAGGTAGGTCAGTCTGTTAAAATCAGTTTTTATAGGTATGTGTTTTTATTTTTATATTTTAAAGTTACATATATTTTTATGGAAATGAAAATCTTTTTGCTTTAAAAGATTTAATGTAGAATCATTGTTTTTCATCATTTATTGAGAACCTCTATGTGCAATAAATTTTTTCCTGAAAAAGTACATAAAACCATTGCTAAACATAATTTAGAAGGTTATAGTATTAAGGCTATGGTATTTAGTTTCTTTTTATTTTCAGTATTGCTCTAGAAAGAAAATATTTGTGCCTGTTACTTAAAATCAGTGCATTAATGTCTCCAAAAAAACAAATAGAATTTAAGCCCAGTTTATCTCTCTGCTTAATAGTTTCAGTTGTCTGTGTTAACTTTGACTTCCACTTCCACCAGCTATGTTTTTAACTGAAATGGACTCTCAGTTTCAAAGTCCAGATTCCCTTTTAAGCTCTGATAAAATTTCATGTGATAGTTATTTGGGATTTTTTCCTCCATTTCTTTTATTTCCCCCCTGGAATTTCTGTTAGTCTATGTTGTCCCTACTGGCTTAAAACTTTGTCTTTTCCCTCTTACATTGTTTTTAATCTTTTTGTCTTTTTTTTCTGTGTTCTTGGTGATTTACTTTATGTTCTGGTCTCTGTATTGACTTTTTTGGTTCCAGCAGTAATATTTTTATGTTCCAGAGTTTTTACCATAATCTTAATGTTTTTGATGCATTCTGTTCTTTTTTTAAAAATTTTTTTCTTTTTAATTTTTTTAAATTCTTTGGATATAGTTGACACAATATTATGTTAGTTTCAGGCATACAACATAGTGATTTCACATCTTTATAGGTTATGCTGTACATAAAAGTGTAGCTACCATCTTTTACCATGCAACGCTATTACAATATCATTGACTATATTAACCTGTGCTGTACCTTTTATCCCTGTGACTTTTTCATTCCATAACTGGAAGCTGTATTTCCTACTCCCTTTACCCCTTTTGCTTATCCCTACAGCCCCCTTCCCTCTGTCAATCATCAGTTTGTTCTTCGTATTTATAAGTCTTAATCTGTCTTTTGTTTATTCATTTGATTTTAGATTCCATTTATGAGTGGTATCCTATGGTATTTGTCTTTCTCAGTCTGACTTACTTCACTTAGCTTAATATCCTCTATGTCCATCTGTGTTGTTGCAAATGGCAAGCTCTCATCCTTTTTATGGCTGTGTAATATTTCATTTTCTATATATACCATATCTTCTTTATTCCATTCATCTGTCAATTAACGTTTAGATTGCTTCCATATCTTGGCTATGGTAAATCATGCTGCAGTGAACATATGGTTGCATATATCTTTTCAAGTTAGTGTTTTTGTTTTCTGTGGGTAAATATCTAGTAATGGTATTTTGGGATCATAAAGTATTGAGGAACCTCGATACTGTTTTCCACAGTGGCTGTACCAATTTACATCGCTACCAACAGCATTGTATTCTGTTGAATTTTTCTGAAGGTTATGATAATAGGTTTTTAAAAAATTTCCTTCTGTTCCCTAATTTGTCTCTGGACTTAAATTTTTGTGTAATTTTGTCTCACTTTCGTACTTCTGGCTTTCATGCTTTTGTCAAATGTCTGATAAGTCTTAATTCATTAGTTCATTCGGCAGCATTGATTAAGTGTCAGCTCTGTCAGTCTGCTTTTGGTGTTGGGGATATCGCAGTGAATGACAGACAAAAATGTCTGTCTTAGGTAACTTTTATTCTAGTTGGAGGGGAGGGTGTGGAGTAGATGTATTATTCATTGTGTTAAAAGGGTCTAAATTCTGTGGAAGGAAAAACCAGGAAGAGGATAAAAACTGCATAGGGGAAGAGTTGCAGTTTAAAATGGAGTGGTTAGCATTTTATGTCAACTATACTCAGAATAAACAAGTGAAATGGACTGTTTGGGTAAGGCCTCACTAATAAGGTGATATTTGAGTAACCATTAAAGGCAGTATGGGAGGGAGCTGTGCAGAAGTCTGGAGAAGAGAATTATGGGTAGAGAAAATGGGTTCGGCTAGAGGCAGGAGCATAGCTGTGTGGTGAGCATGAAGTGGGAAGGGGAAAACTAGTGGGGGATGAAAATAGCAGTAATGGAAAGTCACAGGAGGTTAGGTTTTTACTCTGAGTGTAATGGGTATAGAGGGTATAGGGTAGAGTAGTAAGATGAATAATTTATCATTTATCAGGATCCCTTGCTGCTGTGTTTAGAATACATATGAGGGAGATGGGAGTGAGGGTAGAAGTGGGGACCTTTAGGAAGTGATTGTAGAAATCATGATTAATGGTAGTATTGGGGTCAATAGTGAAGGTGGTGAGAAGTAGACAGTCTGGATCTAAGGAAGGAAATCTGTTATTTACAGCTCTGGTTTCTCCACAGAACTCTAAACCGAATGTGTATCTTAATATCCATTGAACAACTTTGTATAGGTATATCACAGATAGATCCTCTTAATCTCAAGTGTCTGAAACCAAGTGCAGCATCTTCTCTCCATCAAATCTGTCCTTTATTTATTTCAGAAAAGTAGTTATTACGTAGATGCCCAAACTGGATACTTGAGCCTCATTCTAGCATCTGTTCTTTTCCTCCTTCACATACCCAGTTGTCATTCAGTCCTATAGATCTTATTTCCTAAATAACTCTTGGGTCTTTTTGTTTCTTTTATTTCCAGTACCTCTCAGTTCAGATCACCTACAATTCCTGCCTAAATTATTGAAACAACCTCCATTTTGTTCCTCTTCCCTCTTCCTCAAAACACCTATTTTAGCTATATTAAGCTACATTGAGTTCCTCTCATGTAGCAGAGTTTTTTGGCCTCTGCTGATATAGCAGTGAGTTACACTGTGGAGATGTTCTCTCTGTGGAGAGAGCATGAGATGCCCTCTAATGAATTTTTTTTAAAGCCGTGTACTTAATTAATATAGATAGAGTAATCGAAGTAGAAACTTTGCTTATGAGATTTCTAGTAGAGGATGAGTCATCAGATCTTTGCTTTCTTCTAAAAAGTGTAATTTCCATTTTAAAAAATGGATACTATTTTAGGGAAAAGGATTTTTTCTATGCAAATACTTTAATTTTTGCTTGAATTATACCAGTTGCATTAATGTAGCCCTTAGATGGTCCTTTTATTGCTCTTTTTGTTGCCATACCTCTGTTAATTTTTTTTTTACTGCTGATGTTGAGTAGTGATGCTAATCACAGATTCCTTAAACATCGTAGGAAATCTGCTTGTTAATGAGTTGTTCTTTCATCTTTTTTCTCAGGTAGGAACTTATGTTTCTTTTTATTTGTGTCCTTTTGAAGGTCCGGCTTGTAGATGCTGGTTTTGTTTGGACTGAACCCCATTCTAAGAGACTTAAAGTTAAACTGACTATTCAGAAAGAGGTAAGCTGTATACAGTTTTCTCAGCATTTCCGAAGTGTAGGTAGTAAAAATGAGGGGATATTGGTAAGTTATTTCAAGGTTTGAATAGCTTGAGAGGAGAAGATTATACTCTTAATTTTAAGCTTTCTGGGTTTTTGGGGCGCGGGGGTCATCTGCCAGATGATCAGGTCATTAGTAAGAGCAGCCCTTGCTCATGATTAGGGGTTAGGGTTATCTTTTCAAAGTTACTTTTATTAGGAAGAAGATTGAGATAATAAAAGCACGAGCTAAGATAGTGTTTTTCAGACTTGGCTGATCATCATTATAATTCACAGTAAGTGAATCAAACTGGATCCATCGGGATGTGACACCCAGGAATCTGTGTTTAAAAGCTGCCCAGGTGATTTCTGATGATTGGCTATGTTTGGGAACAATTAAATTAAAAAAACGTCTTCTTTTTGAGAGTTCTGTCTTTTTTTTAATACATACACATGTATATAGATATATAAATTCTTCAAAGACTATTTTTACAGCCACTTTAACTAAAGGTAAATATGAAATGTTAATTCTACAAATTAAACTTGTTTTTTTCTCGAAATAGGATTAGTTTTATGATGTTTACTTGATTTATTGTGGATGTCCTCAAAGCTTTCATGAAAAAAGACTTATGTTAAAAATTAACTTTAAATATTAAAGTTACTAAATATTATTTTCTTTTAGGAAAAAATGTTTGTTGTTAAGCAGAAAGGAAAGAAGGAAGGAGTTTGATTTGTTTTTGTTCCCCCCACTCCCATTAGGTGATGAATGGTGCTATCCTTCAACAAGTGTTTGTGGTGGATTATGTTGTTCAGCCTCAGATGTGTGGAGATTGCCACAGAGTAGAAGCTAAGGATTTCTGGAAGGCTGTGGTTCAAGTACGGCAAAAGGTATTGAGAGAAAGATGATGAGTGAATCCTGCATCTTGTATTTCATCTTTGTCAGTTAGGAACACTTAGTAAAACCTCCTCCTTTCCCTTCTTTTCAAATCCTTTAGGGACCAGGGATAGGCTTGGTTTCTGGAACGATCACTTTTAAAAATAGGTCGCTATCCTGTTCTAGATAATCTTTGAAGATCATTTTTGTTTTAAAAATCAGTGTGCTAGATATATAGATGCTTTTTTTTTTAACATTTCATCTATTAATCTAATAATGCATTCATATTTAGACTTTGCACAAAAAAACTTTCTACTATCTGGAACAGTTGATTTTGAAATATGGAATGCATCAGAATACACTTCGTATCAAAGAGATTCATGGTGAGTTAAAATTTAAAAGCATTTGAATTGATGTCAGAGTTATTTCAACTAACATAAGTCTTATCTTTATTGATATTACCTAGAATAGTACTGTACAAAGGAACAGTTTCTTCTCTTAGGAAGAAAAAAATCTTGGTTCTTTATTTGCACTGTCCAATATGGTAGTCACTAGCCGTATATGGCTGTGGAATACTTGAAATGTGTTCAGTGTAACTGAAGAACTGAATTCTTGATTTTTTTGATGTTTTAATTTAAATTTACACTAAGTAGCTACCAGATGAGTAAACCAGTAACTGCATTAATATAATGAAAAGTGCTCTGATGGAAAATTCATTGAAAAATTGTTTTATGCAGAGATCAGTTACTGATTGGAAGAAAATTAGTGTTGAGATCTTTAAGTTCTTTTGTAATATTTTTGGTTTTGATATGCAAGTGATATAGTTAGATTTCTTAAAGGTGGAATTCAAAATTTTTTGCATGATTTCATAATGGTTCCTTAGAGTATGTTCTATCTAGAATATTTCTCTGATTTATAGTGGAAAATATGAATATTCTTTTTTTTAAATATTTTATTTATTTATTTGACAGGTAGAGAGATCACAAGTAGGCAGAGAGGCAGGCAGAGAGAGAGAGGGGGAAGTAGGCTCCCTGCTGAGCCGAGAGCCCGATGTGGGACTCGATCCCAGGACCCTGAGATCATGACCTGAGCCGAAGGCAGCGGCTTAACCCACTGAGCCACCCAGGCGCCCCGAAAACATAAATATTCTTAAGCAGACTCTTAAAGGTTAATATTTTTGGATGGTGCTTGCTACTGGTGAACATCTATATTCATTTGTTTTTCTAGTCTCTATAGGCTTAGAGATATCTGTTCTTGAAGGAATGACCAAATTCTTATATCATACTCCTCATTTTAAAGCTCGAGTTCCATTGTTACTAATTGATCTGTTACTCATATCTTATATGTCTTGGGAAAGTACTTAGAGGTATGCTCTTGGATCCTTAAATGATGGGAGATGTATGTAGCACTGTCACCTGGAGAAAATCTTTTAAGCTTTGCATCTGAACTAAATGTCTTACCAGTAGACATAAGGTTAATAGTCTAAATCTGGGAAACACAATTTATTTTATTTATTTTAAAAAAAAA
>RCUC01154078.1:0-48067 GCA_003697995.1 Taxidea taxus jeffersonii | reverse complement strand
CAAAAGAGACTCTTAATGTCATAAAACAAACTGAGGGGGGTCGGGGGGGAAAGGGGTTGGGAGAGGGTGGTGGGGTTACATTATATGTTTAAATAAAAAAGCTTAAAGAAAAAAAAAAGAAATCATGACTGAATGACACCATGCCATCACTCCTTGATGTCAGGGATGATGATTTCTTCTCTAAATAAAGGGCGAAAATGGATGCTATGTGACAAAACTAGGGAACACATCAATGTCTGACCATTTTTTGACTCAGATGCATTCTCTTCCCTTTCTTGCCTTTTCTGTGCCAAGAAGGCTGACCTCTATGAATTGTATCAGTAGAGCTCCCCCAATGACTGGCTTCTAGTAGGATTTGGCCAACAGGAGGAAGTGGCAAATGATTGGAAGACAGAAGAAGAGAAATGTGGGGTTTCTTCCCTGCTTTCTCCCTGCCTGGCACATTATTTCCAGTGGCTGCTGCTTCCTTCTCAAGCACAGCTTCCCCCCAGGCCCTGGTCACACTATGTCCTCCTCATGTCTCAAAAGAATAATAGTTTCTCAGTTGCTACTCTGAATGCCAAACCATGCCTTGTTTGTCCTCTTCAGTGTGCCAACCCTTGCCTATTAAAGCCTCTCATTTCAACCATCTGAATGAATTCTGGTTTTTTGCTAGGCCCTGGCTGATGAACACACACTTGCTTCCACACACAAGCTTGTACACACACACAAACACACAGATACCAAGACGGAACATTTTCATTTCCATGTAAATGACTCATCTATGAAGAATGGTAATCAAATATTTTATGAGAATAAAAGAGGAGAAGATAATGAAGCACTGGGACAATTTATTTAAGTAAAAACTGCTAAGTATTTTCAGTTGTGTTGTCTGCTCCATTAACAACATTTTTATCGTGATTTCAAGCACATTATTTTGCATTGTCACCTCTTTCTCTTCTCTGGGCCTCCTTCGGAGAGGGAATAATGATTGCCTGGTGGCCTTAATGTGATTGAAAGTAGAAAGTATTGCAAGTAAGGACAGTAAGCCCCTGGAAAATTCAAATAGACGGAAAAGCAATCACTCCTACATACAATTCTTTCCCCTTCAGCTCCCTCTCTCTCATGTAAATCCTTGTAGGTCACTCTCTTCTTACACCATCTGTCCTGCCTACTGATGTCCGTAATGCACTTTCCTTCCCTTTACATTCAGATCCCACACCCCCAGGCCACATAATTCACATACACGGTAGGACACACGAACACAACAGCTCTTAGGACAAGATTGAAAGATCGATTTATAAATAATTTAAAGATGCTTATTTTGTGACATGTCATAGAGAGAGGGAAATAACCAGACCTTAATGTGCCATTTTTCACCCCAAATGCTAAAGAACATATGATTATGGTATTTAACATAATGTGGTATCTAAGTTTACCGAACTTCATTTTAAATAAAGAGACCCCATCTTCAAACTGAATCATTCCCATTCTCCCTCTAAGCATGATAGGAATTTTCAGGTCTGTATACTGACCGCTTGCCAAGTGTTGAAATAAACAACACAGTTTTTTAAATGGATAGACGGGACCTCTTTATTTATTTTATTTTTTTTAATTTTATTTTATTTTTTCAGTGTCCCAAGATTCATTGCTTATGTACAGGCCTCTTTATTTAAAATAAAGCTCGGTAAACTCAGAAAGGGGCATAATAGTAAATAATATGAGAGAAAAGTGACCTTTACAAGTGTAGGAAATCACTTCCTGATCAGATTAACATTTTTTTCCTATTCAAGTAACGTAAATTCTGTGTGACAGAATGCTCCTGTGTTTGTTTACGTTACCTGGAGGCTGGTACTGTTGTCTGAAAAGGGGGAATTAAAGAAGCCACTCACAATGTTCATTATTGACTTAGTGACACACTCCTCCAAGAAGGTGTCAGCGTGTTTCCTGTCTATAGTTGTGTTGCAAACGTGGAGAGAAAAATTAAACAACTCAATACACTCTATCACATCTTTAAAATATAAATCAATACCAGAACCTTCTAAAAATTGTCCTGAAATAGTTATTTATAGCATTCCTTCTGCTTTTTAAAGTTGCTTCGAATAGAAACATTTCTGCCTAAAAATCCATTAAAATTTCATCACTCTGAAAAAAATTAACATTAAAAATAAAACAAATCTTAATCTCATCCCAAAATACCCTCACAGAACCATCAGAATAATCTTTGACCACTTGGTACACTGCCCACGTCCTTCTTACTTTATTTAATACAGCGTTAGATACAAGCCATACCCAAAGTCGACTTGGATTTCCAGTGGACATGCAACAAATACAGAGATCCACAGGATATTTTTCTGAAAACATCTCAAGAGATCTGAGAGCAGAGCAGTCAGAGAAACATGGTTGAAAGAGCTGATGAGGTCTAACTCCATTCTAATCTTTATTCCTGCCCTATAATCTCTGCCTCTATTTCAGTGGTCCTAATCTATGGTCCTTGAAGACTCCAGATGAGAACAGCATCTGGGATGGAGAGGGAGTTCAGAATAGACTGGAGCTCCTCTGAGTGGTTGAATCATAGGCACCCATTAGAAAGCCTAGAAACAGGAGCTTGCAGAGCAGAGGTGGTCTAGCCGAGGTGCTGGCAAGAAACAGGTGCACACAGTCTGTAGTTCATTTTAAAACAGTCATATAACTGATTAAATGTTGGACTGCCTTTTATTATTGCCATATGCTGGTAATTCTAAACAAAGTCAATGATATAATAGCTTTGCCCACCAAAAAAAAAATTAATTCTACAACCCATCTTTCTGATTACTCCTAGGACAAAGGCTTTTAGACTATCTGTAAATATAGTATAACATCAGCATCTTATGTCAACCTCAACGCAAGCAAAGGGGAAATTCTATTCAATCACAGCATCTGTCTCCCACCCATGAATCCCTGCACCTCATGGAGGGAGACGGGGAGGGAGGGAGGGGAGCAGGGGCAGACTCCAATTCACTTTACTAAAAGCAAACTAAAGCTCCAGAAAAGACAAAAAGGCCAGGAGGACAAAATTCACAGTGGGAAGTTAACTTTGTTTCCCTTGCTGAAACACCTACATGGGAGCATTCAAGCCTGAATGGAATGTATATACTCAGAATAATTGTCATTTGTATCAGGGAGGAGCCAGTCTACAAAATCAGGTGATCATTCCCTTATGAAAAATGCTGAAACACCTACACGGGCTGAGCACTCTTCTCTTTTGAAGGCTTTGGTTACAGCAGTATGTGATACAGAGAAGTATGAAATGCACACAGGCCCTACTTCTTTAACTACAGAACCTGTTAAACCAAACATGCACACTCTTATCCAGCAGAAATACGAATTTCCAGTGACAGAACCGTGTAAACCTATGCCAAAGAAGGAAACGTTTTCCTTTATTGCCTAGTAACTGTTTAATGTCCTCTTCCCTGGAAACATCGAGATCCATTACCATTACCGTGCAGAACAGTGTTCATTCTGTTCTCTTCCACCTGAGGGCCTGTCAACAGCTGCTACCTTGGTAAACCCAAAAGGACTTCAGTTTTGCAGTTCTAATACGGACACAGATTATTTTATTTTCCTTCCATCTTCCATGGGGAGGAGGCATAGGGGAAGAAACAGAGAAAGCAGTTGCAAGTGAAGAAAGCCAGTGGTGATTTCTTCCAATGTCTCATATAGATACGCATGTTTGCACTGAGGGAAGAGAAAAACAAAAGATTGTTTCTGGTATAATAGACACATATCCCAGTCATGGTCTTTGAAACTTAACATTACAAGACCTTTTGTCACTTGAAAAGTTCATTCTTGATCATTTTATGACTTACAGAGAATGGAATGCTGCAGAGCACTGAAGGTTGGTTACTGACTTTTTCCTCCAAAACCAAAAAGAATTTCTCTTAGTTTGATTCAATGGAGACACCAAAGAACACAATTTTGAATTGCTCCAAAGGAAAAAACAGATGCAAAATAAGAAAACCATGTAAGCTCCTGACACCAATTAGCTAGACCATGTAAAGGTGAGCTCCGTTGGCCATTCAGTCCTTCATTTCCCCAGGACTGAAGTGCACTACAGAAAGGTGCCCTTGTGATTAAAAGTGACAATGGTTGGGACTGTTGGAAAGGCTTCTCCAGATTCTGCCTCATTAAGAGCCTCCCAAATTCTGACATAACTTGGATGATTCTGGACCATGCAGAATCCAAACATGTGTGCTATGTTACACTCAACAATATTTTTGCCATTTCACTCTTTCTGCTGCCTTCGAGTGATTTAAGTTGCCCTTGTGAAATCCATGCAAGTTAGATATCAGAGTAACGTAACCCCAATGATTACACAAAGCACAGAGCAAATTCAAACCTAGTATAGAAAAAAAGAGAAGGGCACCTAGGTGGCTCAGAGGTTAAGCCTCCAGCTCATGATCTCAGCCCAGTTCTTGAACTCAGGGTCATGAGTTCAAGCCCCTCACTGGGCTCTATGCTAGGTATGGAACCTACTTATAAAAAAAATGTTTAAGAAAGAGAGTCAGAAGGAATGTATACCCCTATTTGTCAGGGGCATTATAATGCCTCAAGAGACAGTAATAGCCCTTAAACGTAAATATCAATGGTAAGTGGCCATTTTAATTTAGTGGGCAACCAGAGATGACATCATCTGATGCCCTTCCACCATATAAAAAAAGCACAATTTCCTCTATGTTGATTAAACAAATGTCTTGTTGTAGATTTGAGGCCTACCCATATTCAGTAAGAAGTGGGACTGCCAAGAAGGAGAAATACTGTGCCCATACTAGAAACACAGATGAAGAATTCTTCAAAAAGTATCACTTCTGCTGTCCATTTCAGATAAGATATTACGATCCTTTGTGACATCAAGATTTGAGGAAAGAGAATGAACAGTCAGAGAATGTAACTCTTCCATGACACCCAGGGTGGTTGATTTTATACATCAATTTAAGTGGATCGAGGGGGGCCCGGATATTTGATCAAACGTTATTCTGGATGTGAATGTGAAAGTGTTTTGGGGTGAGATTAACATTTAAATTGGTCTACTGAGTAAAGCAGATTCCTCTTCCAAATGTGAGTAGGCCTTGTTCAATCAGTTGAATGTCTGAATAGAACAAAAAGGCTGGCCCTTCCCTGAGTAAAAGAGAATTGCTCCTTCCTGCTGTCTTTGAACTGACACGTCGACCTTTTTCTTCCTTCTGACTTGAACTGGAACATCAGTTCTCCTGGGTCTCACGCTTGCTGGTCTTCAGACTGGAACTACTCCATGAGTCTCCTGTTTCTTGGGCCTTTGAACAAGGACTAGAGCTGCACCATGCGCTCCCTTAGATCTCCACACTTCCAACCAATAGATCATCCATCCAATAGATCATTCTGCAGATCCTGAGCCTTGCTAACCACCACAATTGTGGGCACTGCTCCTTATAATAAATAAGTGGATAAATAAGTGAATTCATAAATACATACATACATACATACACATAGACATATATATACCTCCTATTGATTCTGATTCTCTTTGAGCCCTGACTAATGCAATGCCCAAGGGTACTTTTCTCAAGTATGAATTAACTTTCTCCTTCCCTCCTTCCCTCTTTCCTCCTTTCCTTCCACCAAAGAATAAGGTATTTACAGTTACCCCAAAATAGTCACTGAATAGTTGATTGGATTTCTGGTGACCATTTTATCTTTTATTAAATCTCTGTATGCAAGCAGGTCTATTTCTGGGTTTTTTGTTCCATTTCATGAGTTTATTCAATCATATGTCCATGCCACTCTCTTTATAAAAACCATTTAAGTTTTTAATTGTAGTATCACTCTTTTTTAATTATTGAGACTTTATGAATTTTAATATAAGGCTTCCCCCCCTCCACTTTTTTTAATCAAGTTTCTACAGGGTATTCTTTTGTAAATTATTTTTTAAATTGAGATATATTTCATATATAGTGAAATTCATAGATCTTAAATATAAGTTTGATGATCTTGAAAAATGTATACAGCCACACTAATTTCAATATACAAAGTTGTGTTTTGATTTGTTTCTTTTATTTTGTTTTCAGAAGTGGTACCTTTATGTTGTTGAATCTTCCTATCCAAGCATTAAGTATGTTTTTGCATGTGCTCAAGTATGCTTTTGTGTCATCATATGGAAGGTCACTAACTGAGCAAAAACTAACTGTTTTGACAGTGCCAAATAAGCTTCTATTATGTTAAGCCACTAAGAATTGGAGGTATTTGTTATAGCAGTTAGCCTATGCTGACCAATACAGTTAGACTTAATGTACCAGGTTTGGTTTATGCTTTGCTGTCTTATATTTGACTATAAGATTCTAGTATATTGAGTGCTATTAATATTTAAGTGTACTATTTCTCAGCATAAATGAATTTCTAGGAAGCACCACTAGGTGTCCTCTACTAATAATTTTCACTGAGTTGATGAAAGATAGACTGAAACTATTTTTCCTTATTCATGCATCCCTTTAGCTGTGTTGGCTGAATTTGTTAAAAGTTGGACCAGGGGGCACTCAGGTGGCTCAGTCATTAAGCATCTACCTTTGGCTCAGGTCATGATCCCATGGGATCAAGCCCCCGAATCAGGCACTCTGCTCAACGGGAAGCCTGTTTCTCCCTCTCCCACTTCCCCTGTTTGTATTGCCTCTCTCTCTCTCTCTCTCTCTCTCTCTCTCTCTCTGTCAAATAAATAAATAAAATCTTTTAAAAGAATAAAAAATAAAATAAAAGTTTTACAAGAACGTCACCCTCCTGCCGTCACTGCTAAAATATGGACAAAATCATTAGAAAAATGGAAACTGTTCTTTATTTTTTAAAAATTTGTTGAATAGATTATTCTTCTCAGGAACAACAGTATGGCCTTTATTACATTATAAAGATTAAGCCAGTACAGGAAACTGGTTGGTGACTTATTTTAGAGTTGCTGAAGAACAAATTGGAAAAGACAATTTATACTATACAGCTTCTTCATCTCCCGCCTTTTTTTCTCTAGCACCATAAATGCAACAAGCAAATGGTTCCAACAACAAGGTTAGCCTTGAAAGAAGAAGCAATTACAGAGTGGGTGCATCTTGGAAGGAGTCGTTGAAGTCATACCTCTTGACTTTATGTATTTGCTTGGAGGAACACATTGGAATTGGTTGAAAATCATCTTACAAGGCTCTTGGCTAAGCCACCCCATTTCCTACTGACTTCAATATTCTTATTTAAGAAGAGAATAAAGATGAAGAGAAGGAGATCAAAGGCTGTTGAGGTAGAATAGATAAGAACCAATGTTATCTAGAATGCAGGCAGTGGCAGCGATCACTGAGAAAAGGAAATATATTTGAGAGGTATCCAAGAGAAAAAAACCACAAGATTTGGCCTTCATTAGATGTTTGGGGTGAAAGAGAAGGAGATGTCTATAAAATCTCCAGAGTTCCAGAGTCAAGACAACTGGAAAGAATGTTACCTCTTCCTGAGTTAGGAAAAACTAAAGAAGAAAAAAACTGTGGTACAAGAAAAGAAGAAATATGTTTTCACTTTTTAATGTGTTGATTTTGATGTGTCTAGGGGACATCCAAGTGAAAATATCAGATAGACTGAAATCATTCCAAAAAAGATTTTTGGTTAAAGAAAAGGGTGTAGCAAAATTTTTACTCTTCTCCACTCCCTCAAACTCCGCCAAAAACAAACAAAAAAGAGTGAAAATCATCTATCTTCAATGAAACATGGAAAAGGACATAACCACAGGCCACAAACTAGGAAACGTATTTGCCAAGTACCTGAAGTCTAGACTAAGATGAGCAAAGAGAGCCCGGACAGCCAACCTTTGCCTCCTAAGATCTAAACCAAGATAACTAACTTCCCCAAAGTTCATGCCATCACCATAAAAATTCCTTTGACTAGTGTATTGAGCTCTGTGTGTATAAGGAGTCCACAAAAAGGAGGGATATCTTTACAGAGACCAGGATGACATCTCAGAAGGCAGGGAAGGTGCAGTAGAAGAACAAATGTTGACCCAGCATCATGTATATGCCATGAAGGGTGGAGGAAAGGTAGCTGTGTTTCTGTGTGTGTGTGTGTGTGTGTGTGTGTGTGTGTGAGAGAGAGAGAGAGAGAGAGAGAGAGAGAGAGAGAGAAGAGAGAAAAGCATGGAAGGGAAGGGAAGGGAAGGGGAGGGAAGGGAAGACTGGGGATGGGAGGGGAAGGGAAAAGACTCACAATATACTATTCTAGCCAAGAATGACCTCTGGAGGTGAAGTGGGGTGAAGGAGGAAAAGCACTTATAACCAGACTACAGCAGAGCTTGTGACTTAAAAGACGTTGCTGTTATCCTCAACCACTCTTAACCACAGTATGTATGTATGTAGGTAGGTAGGTAGCTAGGTAGCTAGGTATTTATTTATTTTTAGCTGGTGCCCGGTTGCCATTGGAAAATGAGTAATAATTAAGTAGAAACCAGCATGGGCCAATACATAAAAGCTTTGCCAGAGAGACAGAGAGAGAGAGAGAGAGAGAGAGAGAGAGAACGAACACACACATATGCAAAAGGCAGATAAGGAACATATTTTACCCAAGGAAATAGAGGAATTACCCAAAAAAGTAGATAAAGAGTAGCTTTCCATATGATATAAAAATGTTGTGATCTCTGTTTAGAAGAGACATGAATGAGCTAGGATTTGTCATAAATATTTGCTGGTCTGTTGCCTGGCAGCCATTTCCTCTTCTCTTAGTAACAGTACCAACCCTGCCCTCATGCAACCAAAGTGTTTGAAAGGAAACAACCCCACCCTCGTGGCTAAGGGTAATTTTTCAGCCAAAGTGGTTGGTACAGGAATGGACCTGTGATCTAAATTGGTCATCTCATAATGAAGCCATTATTTCTGTGCAACGTTTGGGCTAGAAAAACCTTTTACTCTTTTATTTCCATATGAGTGAAAAATGAAGTTCTAGAAGCTGCTGCTAGCCATTTTACTACCACAAGGCGAGCTCTTGTCTAAGAATTGAGCCACCACAAAAGGAGCTAATTTGAGGGGAGAGAGAGAGAGAGAGGCTAAATGTGAACAAGTAATTTTAATGCTGGATAAATTCATTCCCTGCTCATTTCAAGATCCAATCAATTTTCCCTTATTATTTAATTCATTTGAGTGGCTTACATTTATGGGAACACAGCGATCAAGAAAAAAAAATTTAGTAGTAATACATAATATTCATTGAATGCTTGCTGCCAGGCACAGTACTAAGCACTTGATGTAAACATCAAGGCCAGCCTCTATAGTAGGTACTATTATTACTGCCACTTCATAAATGAGAAAACTAAGTGACCGGATGAGATAAATAAAGTTTCCATAGTCACAAGGCTAGTAACAAATTGAGCAATAATTTGAACCAAGTGAATCTAACTCCAAAGATACACCAACACAGAAGCAAAAGATCATTTAGACAGCTTGCGAAATTAAGTAGATATACCTAAAATGGAACATTGTAAACTATATGTCTTTTTTCCATTTCATCTGCTTTTGGTTTGCTTCTTGAATACTTACATGAAAGTTAGATCTCCTAGTCATCTTCCATATGTATCATCTTTTCTACAAAAATGTTCATATCCTTGTTATTTTCCAATTAATTTTGTGAGATCTCTTTAAGATTCTTTAAAGTATCTTGGTGTTGTTTATTGAGTTTATTGAAATTTTGGCAATTCTGCAATGTTTTCTGTTTATCTTCCTGTTCTGGATTTTCATCTCATCTTCATTCACAGATATAATGATCGCTCATGTACAAAATGCTATAAAATCTGTGAGAAAACTACTAGAATTAGTAAGTAAGTTTACTAAAGTCGATGGATACAAGGTTGATATCAATTGTATTTCTATATACTAACAATCAGCATTTGGAGATTGAAATTTGAAAGGCAATACCGTTTGCAACAGCATCAAACAATATAGAGATAAATTAAACAAAATATGTGTAAAACTTGTATATTCAAGCCTATAAAACATTGCTGAGAGAAATTGAGGTTTTGAATAAATATAGAGATATACTATGTTCATGGATAAGAAGATTCAATAGTGTAAAAAAATCAATTCTCTGTAAATTAATGTGTATATTTAACAGAATTCCAATAAAAATTCCCAAAGGCTTCCACAGAGAAGTTGTTCAAAAAAATTGGGAGATTAATATTAACTAACTTCAATACTTACTATAACACTACAATAAAAACACAATGAGGTCTTGACATGTATATATAAATCATGCAACAAAATAAGAGTACAGAAATAAAACCATAAATGTGTAATAAATTGATTTTCTGCAAAAGTACCAAGAAATTCAATGAATAAAATGACAATCTTTATAGCAAATCATCAAGAATAATTACATATAGGGTGCCTGGGTGGCTTAGTTGGTTAAGAGACTGCCTTTGGCTCAGGTCATGATCCCAGAGTCCCAGAATTAAGTCCAGGGTTGGATTCCCAGCTCCATGGAGAGTCTACTTCTCCCTCTGACCTCCTCCCCTCTCATGCTCTCTCTCTATCTCAAATAAATAAAGAAAATCTTTTTTTTTTTAAGAATAATTACATGGGGTGCCTGGGTGACTCAGTGGGTTAAAGCCTCTGCCTTTGGCTCAGATCATGATCCCAGGGTCCTGGGATCGAGCCCCATGTCGGCTCTCTGCTCAGCAGGGAGCCTGCTTCCTCCTCTCTCTCTCTCTGCCTGCCTCACTGTCTACTTGTGATCTCTATCTGTCAAATAAATAAATAAAATCTTTTAAAAAAAGAATAATTACATATACATATACAATCAAATGAATCTCAACTCTAACCTTACACCACATACAAAAATGAAGATGAATTAGATTGCCTGACCATATGTAAAAGCTAGGACTATAAAACTTCTAAAAAAAAAAACCACACACAGGGAAAAGGTCTTTATGAACCTGGTATAGTCAAGATCACCAATCTTGGCACAAATTTTTCTTTCCAAGAGAGAGAGCACATGAGCAGAGGGGGAGGGGCAAAGGGAGAGAAAGAGAGAGAATCTTAAGCAGGCTCCATGCCCAGTGCAGAACCTAGCATGGAGGGTTGATCTCCCCCTCCCCCTGCATGAGAGGGGGGATCATGACCTGAGCTGAAATCAAGAGTCAGTCACTTAACCAACTGAGCCACCCAGGCACCCAGGGAATAAATATCTTAAACCATGTGCACATACACAAAATAAATCATAAAGGAAAAGGTTGATAAATCACACTTTATTTGAATTAAAACATGTATCCTTCAAAAAACAATGTTACAGAAATGAAGAGACAGCCCCAGATTAGGAGGAAATAATATTGCAAAGCATTTATCTGAAAACAGACTAGAATCCAACTCCCCCAAAAAAATGTTTACAACTCAACCATAAAAAGACACCTAACTTTTTCAGGGAAATTCAAAGTAAAACCACAGTGAGATATTACTCTATATTCACTAAAATCTCAAAAATTAAACAGATTGACAACACCGAGCATCGGCAAGGATGTGGAGCAACTGAATCTACTTACACAACATCCATAGAAAGGAAAATGATAGACACTTTGGAAAATAGTTAGAAAGCTCCTGAAACTGTACACATGCAATGCCAATAAAGCACAGAAATCCACACCTGAGTATTTCCCCAGAGGGAAAAAAATGTACCTGCCCACAAAATTTATTTAGAAATGTGAAGGATAAAAACTGGAAGCAACCCAAATGTCATCAACTAGTAAATACATAAGAAAAATGTGGTATGGTCATAAAATGAAACATCACTCCACAATAAAATGGAAATATAGAGGCATGCCTGGGTGGCATGGTCGATTAAGTGTCTGACTCTTGATTTTGGCTCAGGTCATGACCTCCGGGTCCTGAGATCGAGTCCCATGTCAGGCTCCCCACTCAGCAAAGAACCTGCTTAAGATTTTCTCTCTCTCCCTCTCCCTCAGCCCCTCCTCCCCACTCTCGTGCTCTCTAATAAATACATAAAATCTTTAAAAAAAAGAAAAAGAATGTACAACTATATACACAACAACATGGAGGAATCTTAAAAACATTCTGTCACATCAAAGAAGCCAGACATAAAAGACTATATACTGTGTAATTTCATTTATGTGAAATATTGCAAAGGCAACCTAGAGTGACAGAAAACAGTGATGGCCAGGCTCTAGAATGAGAAATGAGGACTCACTACAAAGCATGAGAAAACTTTTGAGTGGTAATAGAAATGTTCTATATGTCATGATTAGTTACAGTTGTTAACACATAGCTCTATGTTTTTGTTAAGACTCCTAGAATTTTATATTAAAAACTACAGGATTTTAAATGTAAATTATCCTTAATAAGATTCATTTTAAAAATTGAAAAGACTCTTATCCACATATCATACCCATTAGACATGTAAAGATGGTGAATATTTTAAATGGCTGTTAAAATCTCCAAACAAACAAACAAAAAAAAAATATTTTGTTAAAGAAAAATCACACAAATGACCAAAAGGTATATAAATGGGTATTCAATGTCACTAATCTCCAGGTAAATGTAAGTCCAAACCACAGTGAAATATCCCTTCCCACCTATTAGGAAGGGCTAGTATCAAAAAGTCAAAGATAACAGGGGTTGGTGAGGATATGGAGAACAGAGGACCCTGTGCACTGTTGGTAGGAATGCAAATTGGTATGGTCATTATGTTACATAGCATGCAGGTTACTCAAAAATTAAAAATAGAAGTACCATATGATCCAGCAACCCCACTTCTGCGTATTTACCTAAAGGAAATAAAATTAATATCTCAAGGAGATATCTCCACTCTCATGTTCATTGCAGTATTATTCACAATAGTCAAATATAGAAACAACCTAAGGAGTGTCTGTCAACAGATGAATGGATAAAGATAATGTGACTGATACATATACATATAAATATATATTCAAATGGAGTATTATTCACATTTTAAAAAGGGGACTATCCTGCCATTTGCAACAACACGGATGAACCTGGAGGACATTATGCTAAGTGAAATAAGCCAGACACAGAAAAATATCCCATGATCTCACTTATATGTGGAATCTTAAACACTGAAACTTAGAGCAGTAACACAGAATAAAATGGTGGTTACCAGAAGCTGGGAAGTGGGAATAGGCAAGATATTAATCAAAGCATTCAAACTTTCAGTTATAAGATGAATAGGTCCTAAGACCTAGTGTACATCATGGTGATTATAGTTAATAATAATGTATTATATACTCGAAATTTGCTAAGAGAATAGATCTCAGAAGTTCTCATCACAAAATAAAAGTTGATCATGTGAGGTGATGAATATGCTAATGGGTTTGATTATGGTGATTATTTTCACAATTTGATTGTTTCACAATGTATACACATATGAAAATATCATACTTAAGTATATGCAATTTTTATTTGTCAGTCATGCTTTAGTCAAGCTGAATAGCAAAGTCAAACCAACAAAAAGCTCAGGGATCAGGTTATTGCATAGCAGAAATTGTTGCCACAGGAAAGAAAATTCGCAAAATAAAATTTTGTAAAACTTGGATAGGTTGGCGAAATTCAGGAAATGACGATTGCTGCAAGAGCTGCCCAAAACAAGCGAAGCCCAGGATATAGTGAATGTTTTGTCATCATATGTACATATCAAACAAAAAGCCCGTGCTGGTTTCATCTGTCTTGTAAAATATACGAAAATTTCAACTTTGTCACAACACATTTCTTTCTTCACAGGGGGATTCTGGGGTCTACTGAACAAACATCAGTTTGCTCAAGAACAGACCACTGTGAAAATTTAGACATAAATTTCCTGCTACCTACAGAAATCTGATGGCTTCACTGAAAAAGAGTTCTTAACGAGTCATTTGCGTTGGAAGATAAAGTCCAAAAGCAATTTCAAGAAGCTAGTAGACTAGATGCTGCATGCTTTGAAGATAAAGAATGGCTGTGGAAAGTAGCCTCTTTACTTGTTCAGCTGATGCGTGCAATGAAAATGGCTGCCGGAAGGCTAGTTTCTAATATTATACTCTGTGTTAACTAACTGGAATTTAAGTGAAAACTTAAAAAGAACGCAGCTGAACAAGTCTCTACAAAACCTGGAGAAAATGTTTCCGCTTCACATGACCTGATTCGTGGACTTTAAAGAATACTCCATCTTTGGGAAAATCATGTTGCAAAATAGAATCTTTAAAATGTCCCACCATTGCTGACTTGAGAGTGAGAGCAGATACAGTCAAGTTTGAAGTATCGTTGAAAACCAGCCGGGAGAACCAAAGATTGGAATTGAATATTTTCAATCTCTTCTCTCTGAATCTTCTGCTCAGCCTGAGAACATAACTTTGACAAAAGAAAAGACTTACTAATCTGCCCTAGATAAGTCCTGGATTTTAGGGTAAGAAAACTATTGTGCAAGTCGTGGGAAAATAGTGAACACTCTGCTGTAGGTTTTAACATCTCAACATGTGTAATCAGGTCTTTCTTGTTTAAACAAGCATTAACAGCAAGAACAGAAATCTCATTTCAGTTAAAAAGGATATGTATGTGCCTATCTCAAGTTTAACACAGAAATGAGTTTCTGTGCAACAAAAATCAAAGGTTCAAAAATCAAAAGAGGTGGATTTCATTCTTCACTTTTTAATGTCAAAAATAACACCTTTTATACATAAATATTCTATAAAAATCAAGAATGCTTATATAAGAATTTTTAAACACCTACATCTATGAGCCTTATCATGCTTACTTGTAAGACACTGTTTTTCAAAGTATTGTGTAGTGTCTTAGATTATATTTTCATTCCCATAGCTTCAGTTTATGGCTTGGTCATTTTACTATTCAACATTGTCAAGAAATTTTCATGTTGTAAATTGTATTTGTTAAAATCAATTTAAAACATTAATTAAATGGGGGATATCTAAATGGTTCAGTTGGTTACGCATCCAACTCGTGCTTTCAGCTCAGGTCATATCTCAGAGTCGTAAGATCAATCACCAAGTAGGGCTCCATGCTCAGTGCTTCAGATTCATCCTGCCTCTCCCTCCCATTCTGCCCCTCCTCTTCCTCCCTTTCTCTCAAATAAATAAATAAATAAAGCCTTTTTAAAAAACTATTTAATGAAGTCTACCAAAGCCATCTTTACAGAATTGAAATTGCATTTTGGCTTAAAACAGTAATTTACCAGAAATTTGTTGTTTGTCTTATGGTTTTTTAAGCATATATTTTTCTTTTTCTTTTTTTTTTTTTCCAGAGAGAGAGAGAGAGAGCGCGGGAGCGAGCACAGGCAGACAGAGTGGCAGGCAGAGGCAGAGGAAGAAGCAGGCTCCCTGCCGAGCAAGGAGCCCAATGCGGGACTCGATCCCAGGACGCAGGGATCATGACCCCAGCCAAAGGCAGCTGCTTAACCAACTGAGCCACCCAGGTGTCCCTGTCTTATGGTTTTTTAAAATTTATAAAAATAAAAGAAGATTGTGAGAAAAGTAAGCAAAACTTTGTTGGCTAGTTCTTTCTCAAGAATATTGCCTGAGGGACACTGGTTGACTCAGTCATTGGGCGTCTGCCTTCGGCTCAGGTCAGGACCCCAGGGTCCTGGGATTGAGCCCGCTTCAGGCTCCCTGCTCAGCTTGTGTTCCCTCTCTCACAGTGTCTCTATACTTGACAAAACCCACAAAATGCACAACACCAAGAGTGAGCCCTAATGCACTGACAATAGTGGTAATGGATAATGATGTGTAGTTCCATCAATGTAGATGATGTAGAAGTTCTGGAAATGGATAGTGGGGATAATTGCACAACAGTGTGAAAGCACTTAATACCACTGAGTTATTCACCTAAAAACTGTTAAAATGGTAAAGTTTATGATATGTGCATTTTATCACAATAAGAAAAGCAAAAAGAGGAAAAACTTGCCTTTGTGTTATTTAGATTTATCTGTGTTTCCAGTGACAATAGTATGACCAAGTTGAACAATTATATGAATAATCCTTGTGCACAAGGATTGTGGTTGTATCTGGCTTAAGAGTTGACAAATAATTGGACTTTCTCTTTTTCTCAGTCTTTTTGTTCAAAGGCCTAATATTCAATGTGAAATGTTTTCTGTCACTGGACAACCCATAACTTTCCTGATATGCTTCCCATTAAAACTGGAAAATTCAAAAGAGAACATCCTGAATGACAGACTACAAGTTGGTCTCGGGAGAATGGAATCCACAGTAATATTTAGTGAGTAGGGATATGAGTAGGGATAAAATTATGGTAAATTATAGACAATATCTGTGATCCAATTTTCTTCAAACTAGAACTTTTCCCTTTGTTCTGACACATGAAAACATATTCATGCATCCTCAAACAGTACAACTTATTGGAATATTCAAATGTATTAGCTAGCCCCCATTATCTTGAATTTCTAAGGTGTTAAATCATTAGTAAAACAGTATAGAAACTTTGCTGTGTATTTGGTTTAAAAAAAAATGCTTCCTATCCAACAGAAGCAGCACGCATATTCTCAAGTACACATGGAACATTTACCACAATAGATCATATGTTAAGACACAAAACAATTCATAATAAACTGAAGAAGTTTGACATTATACCAAGCATTGTTTTCTGGGCACAGTGGTAGGAAACTCGGCATAAATTGCAAGAAGAAAACTGGAAAATCACAAATATGTGGAGATTAAGTGAAATGTTCCTGAACAACCAAGGGGTCAAAGAAGAACTGAAGGAGAAACAAAAAATTTGTATGAAGCCACAAAGACACTGGATAGCCAAAACAATCTTAAGGAGAACAAAGGTATCACACATCCTAATTAACTATATCAAAAGCCATAGTAATCAAAACAGTATGGTATTAGCATAATGACACATAGATCAATGAATAGAATTGAGAGCCCAGAAGTAAACCCATGCATACATGGACACTAAATTTTCTGCATAAAAACCAAGAATATATAACAGGGAAAATAATAACCTCCTCAATAGTGCTGGGAAAAAGTGAAATCCACATGCAAAGAAGTTAAAAATAGAACTTTCATATGACAATTTCACTTCTGGCTATCTATCTGAAAGACACAAAGTTCTTATCTCAAAGATGTATTTGCACTCCCATGTTCATTGCAGCATTATTTACAGTAGCTGAATCTGGAAACAACCTGTGTCTGTTGACAGAGAAAAGGATAAAGAAAATGTGGTGTAGGTATGCAATGAAATATTACTTAGCCTTAAAACAAAAGGAAATCCTGCTTTTTAAGTGAAATAAGTCACACAGAAAGACAAGTATTGTACAGTATCACATTTATGTGGAATCTAAAAAATAGTCAAACTAAAGAAACAGAGGATAATGGTGGTTGTCAGGGGTTTGTGGGCATGGGGAAACAGAGAGAACCTGGTAAAGGGTACAGATGTCCAGTTACAGATGAAAATGGTGTGAGGATCTAATGTATAACATGGCGACTATAGTTTAAAGTACTGTATTGTGTAATTGAAATTTATTGAACAAATAGAACTTAAATATTCTCGAAAAAGGGTAAATATGTGAGGTGATGACATATGTTAACTCGGTGGAAATCCTTTCACAGTGCATATGTGTATGAAATCACCACATTGTGCACTTTAAATATATAACAATTTTATTTGTGGATTATATCTCAATAAAGCTGGAGGAAAAAAGAAATAGCACATTTGCTCCTTACAATAATCCTCTTGGGAAATATCACTGTGGACTTTTTCCAGGCAAAGAAATTGGAGCTTAAAGGATGTTAAGCAATTTGCTTGGGATCAGTAGGTAGTAAATAGCAAAGTGAAGAGATGAATCAGGATCTTACTTCAAAGCTCATACTGTGAATCATTACAAGATTTGCAAATATATCCATAGTGGTCCATGTCACAACACAGTATAACTCCTTCTACATATATTTTTGTTTTCAAATTAAAAGACATAATAATGAACAAATGAACGATGTGTGGTTTCCTCTAGTTCTTAGCTTTATATTTCCCTTTGCTTGCCCAGCATTAGTTTAATCTGATGCCTAAATTCTCTTATATCCTACTTTCCTCCCCTTAATTTATCTTTTCTGGTGGAGAAGTAGAGTATATGTATACTCACAAATCTTTTATCCAGAGACAGAAGTGGTGGAAGAGAAAGTCCTAGTGCTTCTGACTCACCGTCATCAACTCAGGAACATCCTCGCCAGCATTTGTTGTTATCAGTGTTTTGGATTTTGGCCATTCCAATAGGTGTGGAGTGGTGTCTCGTTATTGTACTCTGAAATTCCCTGATGACATGGGGTGTCGAGCATCTTTTCACATGCTATTTGACATCTGTATTTCGTCTTTGGTGAGGTGCAGTTCTTTGGCTCATTTTTTGATTAAGATGTTTATTTCTGTATTGTTGACTTTTAAGTGTTCTTAATATATTTTGCATAATAGTCTATTATTGGGTCTTTTGCAGAAGTGTTTTCCCAAGACTGTGGTGTATCTTTTCATTCTTTCAATAGTGCCTTTTGCAGAGCAGAATCTCTTCATTTTAATGAAGTCCAGTTTATTAACTTTTTTCTTTTAGAGATTGTGCTTTCGGTGTTGAATCTAGAAAATCATGACCAAACCAAAAGTCGCCTAGACTTTCTTCTATGTTACCTTCTAGGAGTTTTATAGGTTTGTGCTGAACACTTCAGTTTTTAAAGTACTATTTCCTACTACATTTGTCCTAATAGCTGAAAACTCCCAGAAAAAAAAAAAATGTGTTCTGGCCTGGCTTTTCTGGCTAATTGTTTTCTACTTTCTTTTATGGATTTAGATTGTTTCAGTCTATAAATCTGTGAAAAATGAGTATTTTTCCTTGCAATGATTTTCCAGTTCCCTTCTATTAATTGTGTGAGTTAAAAATAGAGCGCAGGGGTGCCTGGGTGACTCAGTCATTAAGCGTCTGCCTTCGGCTCCGGTCATGATCCCAGGGTCCTGGGATTGAGCCCCACATCGGGCTCCCTGCTCAGCGGGGAGCCTGCTTCTCTCTCTCCCACTCCCCCTGCTTGTGTTCCCTCTCTCACTGTCAAATAAATGAATAAAAATATTTTTTAAAAAAATAGAGTGCATAGGAGCTGCAGAATTAGAGAGAACTATTATCTTTATAATAATGATGATATGCTTCCTGGCAAAACTTGACCTATACTCTAGTCATCTTTAGCACAACTGAACGATTGTGTGCTCCTCTACCAAGGAGTCTGTGTTTGTCCAGGTACCATTTTCAAGGCTAGGACAGACCAGGTTGGGGCATAAGCACATGAAAGCAGAGCAAGTGGAAGGAGACCCACCAAGAGGAGGTTTCCGAGGACAGGATAGTTTGATAGGACTGTACCCAAGGCAGACATAGAAGAGCGTGAAGTTAGGCTTTATGGAAAGATGTGTCATTATTTTCTTTTGATACTATTTTAAACTCTCAGTAATGCTTTTTATATTTTGAAACATTTGGAAGTAGTTCTATTTTTAAATGCAGAAAGATAAATAAAATTACAAAATAGAAATAATAAAAAGACTAAAAAACAGAAATATTAAATATGTAAAAATAGGTGGAATAAATGAACTACTCGCATCTGTACTTCTCTTCATTGTCATCAGACAGAAAAGGAAGGATACTGTGGGATGTGATGAAGCCAGCCAGAAAAAATGGAGATTTTACTCAACATCTCTGGGCAGTGAAGCCTTTCAAATGTTGATAGTATCAGAGGTTACTAAAGATATCAAATGTTTTTCATCATCAATGAACACATGGCAGAAATACTGATGCCGTTCTTTGACTTTTTCTATATCTAACTTAACACAAGCTCATGCCAACTCTACAGCTTTGCCTCTTGAAAAGTAGGATGCATGGCAATAAGACCAGAATTGTGTCCTTTGTAGAAAACACTTAACTTCCCTTTACTTTTTCCATTCTGATGGAGAGTTTGCTGTTTTGTTTTGTTTCATTTTGTTTTCTGTATCTTTGCTGGAATAAAGCCAATGTTTATGGTTTTAGTTGGAAGAGTGGTTAGATTATCTGCAAACATCATTACTATTCCTCACTATTTCACCTGTTTTTCATTTTTCTCCTCCCTATGTGATGATCCTTGCTAAGATTTATAGACATCTGTATTTTACCAGGCATTGTGCTGTGCCACGTGCATTGATTTTCTTGCTTAACTTTCATAGGAACTGCTAAAAGATCTTTATTTTCACCCCATATTACACATGAAGAAATGAAGCTTGGGGATTAATAACTTTCCCGGGGTCCCACAGTGGTGGCCCAGAATTCACTTGCAGACCCTCTGGCTCCAGAGCTGGTGCTCTCTACCACCTCAGTGCAATATCTCCTCCTGAGTGGCACAAAACTAAAACTAAGGATTATTTCCAGTACCTCCAGATGACTCCAGATCTCTAACTGGTCTCTCGCTTTCAGGCTCGCTCCTCTCAAATCTATTCCATAAACCCTTCAAAGCTTTGGCAGCCCCCATAGAATGAGATCTAGTGTCCCAGCAGCCAAAAGCCTCCATGTGAGCTGATCCAGGCTTCCTATCCCTCAGCACTCCTTTCCCACAGTAACACACGACCGCATGGAATGTTTCGTTTCTCACATACATGTTCCCCAGTCTCCTATACCGTTTCTGAGGTGCACAAGCTATTTTTCCTGCATGGGGAGTTCTCCCATGCGAGGCCTCCTTCCATCAGAGAAATACGATCTGCTTCTGTCTCATAAGGGAAACAAAGGCAAGAGAGATGCAGTTTAAATTAAATCTCCTCACAGCCGGCGGCCCAGTGATAGATGTCTGAGACATGCAGAGCGTGACCTTCTTCGAGGAATCCGTGGCTGCCTTAGTGACTTTATGTTTTATTAAAGACTAAAAGTAACCTTATCTTAACATCAGCTAGCCCCTCAAGGTCCTGAAAGCCTTGCTTCCAAATCCCTTAGAGACTTAAATACCATCCCCAACCCCTATGAATGAAAAAGTATAATCAGCCACTCGTCACAACCCCAGTGCAGCTCTTTCTGCCTACAGGTCCTGTCCTCACGCTATAAGAAAATCACCAAAAAGCCTCAAGAATTCTCTTAGCCATTCGCTGACCCACCCCAAAAGTTCCAAATCTCATCATCACCAAGACCACACACTCCTCTCAACTCCACACTCCACTAGGTGATGTGCCCTCTTCTGCACTCGCGGACTGTCCCCTAGAATTGTGTTGATGTTGCCGTGGTATAGCCTTCCTACAGGGGTCAGCCTATCCGGCTAGCCTACAGGTTCTTTGAGGCCAGGATAGGTCTCATTCACTTTGAATCCCATCAAAACCTTGGATAGTGAGGGAATGAAACTGAAGCTGGCAGGTGGGAAAGCAACCCAGTGATCACCCTGGTCCTTGAACCAGGTTCTGGGGCATTCAACCTGAGTCATTGCTTTAAGAGGGAAGGTTGGGGGCACCACAACTCCCCTGAGCCGAGACTGAAGTCTGCAACTTCCTAGGAGCTCACCGAGCCTCCTTTGTGTTTCCAGGTCTGAACTGTTTGCTGTAGGTGGGACCGATCCTTAAAAGAGGCACTTGATGTGTATTAAGGAGGAGCATTCTGGTTTCAAGATAGGACAAGGGCTGGGAAACACACAGATCCTGGCACGGAGTCAGTGTCAGTGAAACTCCTCAATTGCACCATATCTTCTTCAGAAAATTTTTAACTGAAAATACCCCAGTTTTATTTTACATCACGGCCTTGCACATAACTGCCAAGTCTTAAATCTTAAGGCAACGGGCTTCCTGTTTCAGTCCAAAGCTGTCCGGTAAGAGAAATAAAAACAAAACAGCTACATTTTGTGAGCTACGGAGTTACTTTTCTCTTCAGTTCTTTTTAGAATGAAGTGTGATCTAATGACACTTTCTTCTTATGTGCAAACCTAACACTGCTCATTTACTTCTTGGTCTTAATAAGTCACTTGCTTCAGTGTGTCAGTTTTCCCAAAGAGAAGAACAGCCCATAATAGAACTGTCTTGATGACTTAAAGGCCAAGAAAACAATCTTTCAAGGCAAAATCCTGCTATTTGAAGTTCTTTGGAGCTGTCGATGTCACATCATGGTATTGACATTAACCCAGATGACTATAATTTCAATTCGTTCCTTCAATAAGAAGAATTGAGACCCTAGGTTTTTAATATTGCTCTAAAACAGATTGAAAGCCTTGTTGTCAAGGAACTTGCAAATAATCTCTTCAACTTGTAGGCATGAATAGCTCCTGATTTGTACTGAATAAAAAAGATTTGTAGAACTGGAATGTTTACTCTTCCTTTTTATCAGTCAGGAGGGAAAAAAATCAACCCTCTAGAGACGGGAAAATAAGTCACAGAACGGAAACAATAGAGCTAGAAGGAGAAGTAAAGACCACAGTAACTCAGCTGCCCTCAAGATATAGTCTGGAACCCAGGTAATCCCTGACCTCATGGCGACGACCCCACAGAAACTGAAGGCCAGGCTGCTGAGTCAGCATTTTCGTTATTTTGTCACAATAAAGTCTCAAATGAGAAATGTCGTGTTCAAACACCAGTGGAAAAAGGTACTTAAGAGCCCAACTTTTCATCAGACTTTTTAATTAATCCTCTACTAGATTACACATTTCTCTCTTCTCTTGTTTGTGAAATAAGAGTTGTTAGGTCATTTTCAAAGATGATAACTGTGACAAAACCATGGATGTAGAAATGCAGTCTTTCTCACGTTTACACAAACTAACACCATACACACACACACACGCAACATTTCAGGCTATTGAAGACACTACTACCATCCTCCACTACCATCAGTTTTGGGTTTTCTATCCTAACTGTAACTCACCCCAATTAGTTTTTTCAGTTATTTCAACTGTAAAGTGGGGATAATGATAGTACTTACTTCCTAGGGTTGTTGCATGAATTAAATGAGCAAATACATGAAAAGCACATGCAATAATGCACCACACACTAGGTGTTATTTAATGCTTAGCAATTATTTGTGATCCAGGAGCTTTACTATTTTTTGAAGCTGGGCATTTCCCCTAGATTTATGTCCACAACTCAAATGGCATAAAAGCATAGACTGTAGGAAACCAAACCAACCCTGTCAATAACAAGTAGGAGTTTCTATGCTACTAAAAAGCTCATTTTCATAAAAAGATGATTATACAAGGAGGCTAGGGATGTATGTCTAGGTTGAATCTTAAATGTGTGAGGGACAGTCTTCATTATTTTGGGCAGTGACAAAACCCACTTGTACTGCTCTGAAAATGAAGATATGTAGCATGAAGAAGGTATTCTAAAGCCCTAAGGGGCTTGGATTCAATTAGGCCAATTGGAGGCCTACAAAGAAATTGGAGGTTGGGGAATAGACAAAGAATAGATGAAGTACAGAATTTTTTTTAAAAGAGGGGGTGGCGGAGAGCGAGAGAGGAACTGGAACTAGCTCACTGGGCAGAGATGTCTAGAGAAGGAGCCATAGGAGAGGAAAAGCAAATTACCAAACCAGAGAAAAAGAGGTAGGAAACAGAAAACTGAGGGTAGGAGGGAGGACAGAACATGTGGGCAGCAGGTAGAACGAAGACATGGAAAGTGGGACATGGTGATCTGAACCCACACAAGCTAAGAACAGGATGACAGCAGATCCTACCTTAGAAGCAAAAGAAAGGGGAGAGCAGGAGGGATGGTTTAAATCGCAATATCTGAGTAATCATGGCCCCCACAATGGATCATGGATTGCTTCCCAACATGGTGAAATTGCCTGACCTGTTTGAAACTTTAACATGTTGGATTCTCTTACGAGAACCTATTTTATACCACAATATTCACATGGAAGAGTAAAATGTAATTGGGCATCAGAACCATTGTTGGATCTTATTTAATGGAAGCTGGCAGAAACAGAGCTCAGCAGTGCGCCCAGGACAGAAGTGAGGAGAATAGAGTGGAAATAGAGAAATAGGGGCTGAATTGATGTTATTTATAAGATGGGGGAAAGCTGAATGAATATTGAAAATAATTCATCTAAAAATGTCTCTCCCTTCTCTATTAGAAGGATGGTGACCCTGTTCACCACGATGGGTCATACAGAAGAAATAGCAGGTCTGGGTAAAGATCATGGTGAGTTTGGTGTGAACAGAAAATACTTTAATACCTCAAACAAGAAGTATGAATAGGAGTATCATCAGAGGATTGTTACAATTCTATGGAAAGAATCCAAAAATCCATTAGAACAGTAGAGACCATATGGCCAGCACCAAACTTAGACCTTTGCCTAAGGCGCCAGGCAGGCAATGAGATCAACATGAAGCTCTGGAAATCTGCATTGTAGGGGAGGCTGTTCCCCTCTGACTAACTTCCATGCCCAGAACTCCCTTGGGAGAAAAGTTGCAGTAGGTGAATCTTTTGTTGGGGAAGTCGCAAAGCCTTTGCTAAGGTGACACTGCAGCCTTAGTCATAACCATAGTCAAGGTCACCAGGAGTTGGTGCCCCAGCCAAAAGCAGCAGTGGATACTGGTACAGGGGGTCAACAACCAGAGAGGTGTTTTGGTACCAAATTCCACTCTTGAGGTCCTTTTATATAAGAACGTGACAAAATGTCCTCAGTCCCAATACTAGAAGTAAACTGTATTCAGAAAAAAGCAGCAGGGTTAAAAGGTGCCTGTTCTGAGGGAACAATAAAATGACTGGAGTAGTTGGGGAGCTGCTGTATCTTGTTCAGCAATAAGTTGTTGCTTGCCCTCTCCTCGCTATCTGCTATATGCACCATCTGGCCCCAGAAGCCCTGGGACTCAGCCGAAATCCATAGCAGCTAAAGTTGATGCTTCTCACTTTTTTGGTGAACCTCAGAAGCCCCCAGCATTTTATAGAACATGGGCAGTTCATTCCACGCAACCTTACATTACTATAGGTATCCTAAGGACAAATGCACTGGGGAAGCCAGAGGACCAAAGTCTGAGGGAAAGCTCATGTCAGAAACCAGAAGCCCACAACCAAGAATGTTAGCACACAGCCAAATGACAGGGAAAAACCTGAGTCATGAGTCACAGTGAATCAGACCATGAAGACTGATAATGGGGAATGTAAGAAGAAGCACCAACAAAATTCACTCAACAGTGACTTGGGCAAGTTGCTTCTCTGTGCCTCATTTTTCTAATCTGGAAAATGGGGACAATCGTAGTACCATCTGCGTAGGTTGTTATGAGGACTAAACATGTTAAATGTGTCATGTCCTTAGAGCTAGGAACACAGTAAACATTATGTAACTGGCTGTTAAAAAATTAACTAATCACTTTAAAAGAAAATGACTTTGGGGCACCTGGGTGGTTCAGTCATTAAGCATCTGCTTTCGGCTCAGGTCATGATCCCAGGGTCCTGGGATCGAGCCCTGCATCGGGCTCCCTCTTCACTGGGGAAGCCTGCTTCTCCCTCCGCCCCTGCTTGTGTTCTCTCTCTCACTCTGTCTCTCTCTGTCAAGTAAATAAATAAAATTTTTAAAAAGAAAGAAAGAAAGAAAGGAACTTGAATCAGCCCATTTCTCCCTCCGGAGGGGTTTTAGACTCTGTACTGTTTCTGACACACATCTAGCAAGGTTAACCAATTGCCAAATGCACACCACGATTAGGAAATTTCTCTATGGAACTTGTGGTCAAGCTTTCTCAATTTGGTTTATTTAACAACGGTACTCAGGCACATTCTTGGTTTGGAGAACCCGAGAAAACAGCAAGTTGTGCCGACACTGGACCTTTTGTTCTGAAGGTTCCGCCTCGGGAGAAAACTATCATTCTGGTCTGGTATCGTCCCTAAAAAAAGACACCAATCAGCAGTGAAAGAATATATTCCAAAGCGAAGAAACAACTATTAATAATAATAATTGCTATGTATTTGTCATGTCTTTTAGTTCCATAGTCTAGTTTTATATTTGATAATAAGCACCTGCTTTGATATTTTTCTATATGCTATGCAATTTCTGGTTCTAAATTTATCCTTCTAATTAATGTATATGCAATTCATCTAGTACAATTTTTTTTAAAGATTTATATATTTACTTTAGGGAGGAAGAGAGAGTGAGTGCTTGGGATGGGGGAGGGGTGAAAGGAGAAGGAGAGGGAGTCTGAAATAGACTCCGTGCTGAGCTTGGCATCTGATGCAGGGCTCGATCTCAGCACCATGAGATCAGGACCTGAGCTGAAACCAAGAGTTGCACATTTAACCAACTGTGCCACGCAGGTACCCCTAATTTGATACAGTTTTACTTGGCCAGAGGAAAAAAAGGCAATTTCCATTGAGAAGCTACTAGAGTTTATATACTATGCTGTTTGTTATTACATACATATTTTCCCTACTTAATTTTCATGGGGAGTTTATTGTGTTAATATTATCATCCCCATTTTTACAGGTGAGAAAAGAGAATGAGAGCAAGGGTGAAAACAAAAGCAATCGAGCAATGAAGGGCCTGGGTTGCTCAGATGGCATCTGAGTATCTGTGTTTGGCTCAGGTCATGATCCCAGGGTCCTAGGACTGAGCCAGGACTCCCTGTTTGCTGGGGGAGCCTGCTTCTCCTTCTCCCTCTACTGCCTCCCCCTTCTTGTGCCCTTTTTCTCTCTGTCAAATAAATAAATAAAATTAAAAAAAAAAAAAAAACAAGCAAGAGAGAAAAAGAAAGAGACAAGTTAGAACTATTGGCTTCTCTTGTAATATTGCATCCAGAAAGTTGTATTGCATTTTTTTTTATTTTTTTTTATTTAACAGACAGAGATCACAAGTAGGCAGAGAGGCAGGCAGAGAGAAAGAGGAGGAGGAAGCAGGCTCCCCAATGAGCAGAGAGCCCCATGTGGGGCTGGATCCCAGGACCCCGGGATCATGACCTGAGCCGAAGGCAGAGGCTTTAACCCACTGAGCCACCCAGGTGCCCCTTGTATTGCATTTTTAAAACTGTTTTGGCCCACATTTTTGTAAATGATAAATTCTACATTAACAATGAAATAATTGAAATAATGCAGTGTTTTGTTTTGAATTTCACATTTATCTTTTGATTTTAGGCCTTTGTCTTCTAAGAACCTTCCAGGAAGTATTTGTTCTGCTTAACCCTGGTAAATGCTCAATTTGTGACCATTTTTTTCTTCCTGCTGAACTCTTAGAATCTTTCAAGAATGAGGGCACAGAATTGCTCCAGAGCAAGGATTTAATGTTGCTTTTGAACATGATTCAATTTGAACCAATTTGGAGCCTGTTGATTTAAGGTTTAATAAAGAATCATGTGGGACATGTGCCTTCTTGTTTAAAAACACTCAGGGCTTTGCTAATGCCACTGTTCCATTATAACCAAATACTTAACTGAAGCAACAAAAAGAGGAAAAGGAAGAGTTATCTAATGTTTAACATTTTTATTTAACTTTCCAGATTTAGTTGAGAGGTATCCTCGCTTTTTAAGGATCTAATATTTATTGGAAAAACTTGTCCTTTACCTAGTACACTCAATAAAACAGATTCAAACTTCTTTGTTCAACAAAGTAAAAATGGTAACTGGAAATATCAAAATTATGATCCTCTTAACTCATCTTTCTTTGATATTTGTTCTTTGGTTAAGCCATCTAGAAACAACAAAATATATCTACTGCAGAAATTATCAACTGATAAATTATATTGGTTAAGGGTTTTTTTAATTAAAGTAAATGAAATCTACCTAACTTGAGCAAAATAATAATAATAAATAACTTTATGGGAGTACTGTGACATTTACTGCAATCCAGGAAAGAATAAACAGCCCTTAAGAAGGACAGGAACTTAGGAAACTCTGGGACCGAATAGCAGAAATCCGTGGAATTTCTACAATGCTGTCTGGAATTAGTAAGCTTCCAGAGACTTGCAGAATCTATGTCTTTTGGGTCAAAGATTCTAAATTCCAGGAAAGAAAAATCTGATTGGTCTAGCTAAGGTCAGGGGATCACCCTTGTATAAATTAGTTCCAACCACAAAGGCAGGGTCTTAAAATCCTACTTAAAACCCTTACATGGGGGGCGTCTGGGTGGCTCAGTGGGTTAAAGCCTCTGCCTTCAGCTCGGGTCATGATCTCAGGGTCCTGGGATCGAGCCCCACATCGGGCTCTCTGCTCAGCTAGGGAGCCTGCTTCCTCTGCTCTCTCTCTCTAGAAAAAAAAAAAAAAAAAAAACCCTCACATGGCACTGTTGTACTTCCTATCAAGTGTAAATATCCTACCAGGACCTCCAGGGCCTTCTGTCTTCTGTTGCCTATCCATCCTCCAAATTCATCTCAAACCACAGACCCACGGGCTCAATACACTTCCCCCCTGAAATCTTTATATGTTCTCTTGCTTAGAACTTTCCCCATTACTCTTTCTCTTTCCTTAAGTACAACCTAAATGTCATTTGACAGAGTTGTTTGAACCTCCATATTTAAACCAGGTCTCCTTTGTTATTCTTTCTCATAGAGTTCTCCTCTATTCTTTCACAGTACTTAACAAAATTTGTAAGTGGAGATTTACTTCAGAGTTTGTTAAATATGTCTTCTACCATCTCTAACTTGTAAGAGGGCAGAGATTTTAATTCTTTTTTAAAAATTATTTGTTTATTTATTTGACAGAGAGAGAGATCACAAGTAGGCAGGGAGGCAGGCAGAGAGAGAGGGAGAAGCAGACTCCCTGCTGAGCAGAGAGCCCAGCCCAATGCAGGTCTCAATTCCAGGGCCCTTAGATCATGACCTGAGCCGAAGGCAGAGGCCTTAACCCACTGAGCTACCCAGGCGCCCCGAGATTTTAATTCTTTTGCCCCAGTTTTATAAAACTGAGACGGTATCTAAACCCTAGCAACTGATCCATGAGTAGCTGTGAATGAATGAATGAATGAATGAATGAATGTTGATGAAGGATCACCTTTTGTTTCAGGGGCAGTTTTCAAAAAGAAAAACTGGGCATCGCCTTGCACACTATCTAGCACCTGAACCTAAAGACAGCTAACTGATTAACTGGAACTTTGAAGGTGAATCAGGGCAGAATGTTACCCAAAAATGACTCATATGTAATATTTTATGAAATCCAAGTAATTTTTTTACTTTGTAGAGACATTTTTTCTTCTAAAGAAAAGCAATATTTGGCAATACTTATTTGGAGGGGGGGATGTAGATAGAGACAGGATTCCTTTTGACTTAGACGTGCCAAACACTACAGTTAGGTGGCTGGAATAATGCAAAAGAAGTGTGAAGGTGAAGAAAGCTCTCAAAATAAAATGTGTCTTTAAGTATTTGAAATTCATAAAAGCATGAAACAGTAATTATTAAGCAAACAACTGAAAACTTGGCTTCTGTTTTCCTGCTCAGAAAAGATAGTAAAGGGGAGATAGTAGAAAATTGTATGGCTACACATTTAGTAGCCCATTTGGGCCAAAGATAGGAGGACAAAAGGTGATGATTTATATTGATTTCTACTTATCAACTGGAATTCTAGGCCTGAGAAATTCAGGCCCAGATCAGAAAATATTCTCCATAGCCTGTCCCAAACTTTAATAGGACACATTGGTGAGGGACCAGCCTGTTTATCCTTCCTCCTCATGCCTATTTTCAAAGGCTAACATATTCTAGGAGGGTATCAGGAGTGGACTTAAGCAGAGTTGGTGCTATGGAAGGAACCACAGGCCCCCAAACCATCCAACATGTATGAGAATGAGCCCAGTGGTCTTCTTCCACCCAAACCTACATTAAACCATCATGGAAGAAAACTACACTGCCTGTGACCCCAGCAACAAGCAAAGCAAAACTTGTATTAATTTACCTATGCTTTTGATGTTATCAGCTACTGTACAATAAGCTGGGCCCAAATTTTTGTCTAGATTCTATCTAAGGCTTTTCTTTGAGCAGGATTCAAAGCCTGGTAAACACCACTCATCTTTACCTCTCCTTGTCCCATCTACCACTTCTCAGGTTCCCATTATCCCAGGATAAGGATTTAAAATGTATGTCTCAATGCTTAGTACCTCCCTACCCATGGCTGTTTTACTTGTACCATCTAAAAGTGGTTTTGCAGCCAAGCAGGAGGGTCTCCTTCCCCAGGATCTGCCTTCCAGAGAGTTCCACATATCACATAACACACACACACACACACACACACACACACACACACCCCAGCGTATTAAATGCATGAGTGTTTCTGTCATTGGGGACTCAGCAGTCATTATTGGTGGCACAAGATGAGGCACAATCCCAAACATCAGCTCTCATGAATAATGTCATTCAGGGCTCAGAAAATGCCAGCTCTCCTGCCATTTATCCTCAAAATACAATGTGACTGCTTCTGAAAGTCATGAAGATTTGGGGTTGTGCCATTGCTGGTATCAGTGAAGAATACTGCTTTGGAACGTGAGGAAGATTTGAATGGCAGAAGTACTTAGATAACAGAAAAGACAAAATAACTCACACCAAATCCTGCTTCTCAGATCCCAGGAGTATAATAAACTCCTGCATAACGAAGTGTCTTTTCCTAGTAGAGCTGAAAGTCACAGGCCCTATTTCTCTTTGTGTTCTAATTTGGCGATGGTTGCTTTTCACCGCTGAGGAACATTCTGCCTCATAGTGAGGACTTCATATTACTCTTAAGCGTGTAGGGGCTCAGTGGGGTGCATGGTCTCCTGGAGCTTGAGGGGGCCAGCTCTGGGGGGTCCCCACTCCCACCTGAGTGAGGTTTTGAGGTCCCTATATATCATCTCAGGGGTCCACCCCTGTGCAGCAGGAGCTTTGAAAGACTGAACTGACTGGGGCAAGTCCAGGAAAATGTTGGCAACCTCCTCCTTCCCCTCAAAAGGGTGGTTTCCTCCAGATGGAGGAAAAGGCTCTTTTACTGCAATGAAGTAAATATAAAGTTGAAAAACCAAATTGTATATATGGAGATCTGAAAGTAATAGCATGAAGCATGTTACTAGCTTGATCTTTTCTTTCTCACATTGACAACCGCAGAAACACTGAATGCTAGAATTGATAATAATCTCATTGGTATAAAAATTCTTAATAATATATATTAGCTTTTCAAAACAATCTACCTTATTTAAATAATTTTCATTTAAAACTTCGATATTCAATAATTTAATCTGTAGTTTAAAGATTGTATTTATTTCAGAGAGAGTGTACAAGTAGAGGGAGGGGCAGAAGCAGAGGGAGAGGAAGAAGAAGACCCCCAGCTGAGTGCAGAGTCTGAAGCAGGACTCCATCCCAGGACCCTGATGTCATGACCTGAGCCAACGTCAGATGCTTAACAGACTGACCCACCCAGGTGCCCCATAGTTTGACTTTATTTTAACAGATAACTTAAAAGTTTTGGTTAAAAAGACATTAAAAATACTTCTTTTTTTCAAATTTTCCATTGAATTTAATCCACATTTTTGAAAAATGCAAACTTCATCTCTTTTAAATATAATTTCACTTTTTCTTTAATCCTTTAATCCTAATCTAAATTAGTATACAGATAATGCTATTATCTTGATCTTAATATAATTAGTGATTTCTTTAAATGCAGGCAAGAAAAATCCATTTGTGAGAATAAATAAGAAATAATTTCTGAATTATGTACACCTTTATTTTATTATTCACCCTAATGCTGTCAACCCATCAAATGGACATCCAGATAGGCACAATAATTATAATTAGTTATCTTGATATTTTGGCAACCTGAAGTCATAGAAAAGTCCTAGCTTTACACGTTATATTATTGCTTTGTCATTTGAAAATATATTTGTCAAGATGGGAGACTAGAACTTATATAACAGTTTGTTGGCTTGAGTTAGGTTTCAAATATCTGGATTATTGAAGTTAGTCAATATTTACTTAAACTCCATTTGACTTTTGCAACAGGCCTCTTAATATTAGAGGTAGATGTGGCCTTACGGTTTCCACTTTAGAGCTCTCCTCTTCTCTCTCTCTCTCTCCTTCTTTTTAAGATTTATTTATTTGAGGTGGGGAGGGGCAAGGGAAAGAATCTCAAACAGACTCCCGGACCAGGAGCACTGTCTCATGACCCTGAGATCATGACCTGAGCCAAAATCAAGAATCAGACACTCAACCCACTGAGCCACCCAGGTGCCCCAACAGTCCCTCCCTTCTTACTACCTTCTTTCCTGTGCTACTGGCTGAATCTTAATTGCAGCACTAGCCATAAGCATTACTGTCAAATCTAGACAAACCATGGGAGCAAAGTAAAAATGCACAAAATCATGATTCAGTGTTTGGAGAGACTTGCCCTATTGGTAGGAGCTATACTCACGCACAATGTGGCCCCACAAAATACTGTTGATTTAAGCTTGCACAAGATACAAAGTATCAATATCATAATTACTCATTCCTTGGAGTGCACTAAGTCTCACACTCCTCTGTCCCATGACACATAAGCAAGATTCCTTCTGTGGCCCATAACAATTTGAGACTAGCTACTATCACAAAGTCCTTCTTTTAGAAGCCTTTATTTTTAGAATTCCTTTATTTGGGAGATGATAAAATAAGTGAAAAACCACAGATCTTGCTCCAGGATTCTGCAGTTACCCTTTTTGTTCTTCCTTAAAGCCCATGTTTTTCCACAACTATCTTCTATTTCACCTCACACTTGACAAATAAGCATACTTATGTTCAATTAATTAACGAACTTTAATTAATAAACTTTTTTTTAGAGCGGTTTTATGTTCACAGAAAATTGAGTGTGAAGAATAGAGAGTTCTCATATACCCTCTGCCCCTCCCCCAACATGCACAGCTCCCCACATGTACAACACCACACACCGGAGGGAAAAAATTTGTTATAATTGATAAATTTACATTGACACCTGAATTTCACCTAAAGTTCATCTACAAAAACAGTTTTACCCCTTCCTTCCCAATCTGTGTACCTTTTTTTCCTTGTCTTCTTGAATTAGTTAGGACTTCCAGTACTGTGTTAAAAAGCAGTGGTGAGAGGGGACATCCTTGCCTTGTTCCTGACCTTAAAGGGAAAGCTTCAAATTTCTCATCATTAAGTATGATGGCAATTATTGATTGTAGATGTTCTTTTATCAAGGTGAAAAAAATCCCTTAAATTCATGGTTTGCTTAAAGGTGTTTTTTGGTTTTTTGGTCATGAATGGGTATTGCACTTTGTCAAATTATTTTTTTCTGCATCTATTGATATGATCATGTGATTTTTCTTCCTTAGCCTGTTGGTGAGATGAACCATAATAATTGATTTTCATATGTTGAAACCTTTCATACCTAGATAAATCCCACTTGGTTGTGGAGTGTGATTCTTTTTGTACATTGTGGATTCAATTTCTTAAGATTTTTTGAAGGTTTTTCCACTTATGTTTCAAGAGAGATAATCAGTTGGTAGTAGTTTTGGGAGTTATTTTGTTCTGTTTTTGTAATGTCGTTATCTGATTTTGGTATTAGGGTAATGCTGGTTTCAGAGAATGACTAAAGGTGAATTCCCTCCAATTCTGGAAGAGATTCTAGAGAACTTATATAATTTCTTTCTTAATCTTCGGTAGAATTCACCTGTGAACCCATCTGGACCTGGTGATTTCTGTTTTGGAAGGTCATTAATTATTGATTCAGTTTCTTCAATAGATACAGGCCTACTCAGTTTTCTGTGTCTTCTTATGTAAGCTTTGGTTGATTGTGTCTTTCAAGGAATTCATCCATTTCAGCTAGGTTATCAAATTTGTGGGCATAGAGTTGTTCATAATCCTCCTTTATTATCCTTTTTATATCCATGGGATCTACAGTGATTTACCTTCTTTCCTTTCTAATGTTAGTAATTCATGTCTTCTCTCTTCTTTTCTTACTTAGTAGAAAAAGAATTTTTTGATGTTCTTTATTGATTTCTTGTTTGCAATTTTATTGATTTATTGCTTTTTTAAAGAATTTTCCTAAAGTGGAAGCTTACATTGTTGATGTTAGATCTTTCTTATATTCTAAAACTATGAATTCAATGCTATAAATTTCCTTCTAAGCACTGTTTTCACCACATCCCACAAATTTGATAAGCTTCATTTTCATTTTCATTTAGTTCAAAATGAGTTTTAATATGTCTTGAGATTTCTTCTTCAACCTGTGTGTTTAGAAATGTATTTTTCAATTTCCAAGTATTTTAGAATTTCCCAGCTATCTTTCTGTTATTGATTTGTAGTTTAACTATAATGTGGTATGAGAGCAGACATTGTATGGTTTCTATTCTTTTAAATCTGGTAAAGTGTGTTTTGTGGCTCAGAATGTAGCCTCTTGTGGAGAATGTTCCTTGTGAGCTTGAGAAGAATGTAAATTCTGCAGCTGTTGGATAAAGTAGTCTATAGATGTCGACTATATCCAGTTGATTGATGGTGTTATTGAATTACACTATGTCTTTACTGATTTTCTGACTGCTGATTCTGCCCATTTCTGATAAAGGAGTGTGAAGGTCTCCTACTGTAAGAGCACTAATCAATTTCTCCTATCAGTACTATATCACGTTTAAGCTCATGTATTTTGACACTATATTTTTAGATTATTATGTCTTCTTGGAGGATTCACAGCATTGTCATTAATACGCTTCTTTATCTCTAATAACTTTCCTTGCTCTGAAGTCTGTTGTTTTGAAATAAATATAGCCACTTCTACTTTCTTTTATTTAGAGTTAGCATGGACTATCTTTCTTCATCCCTTTACTTTTTTTTTTTTTAAGATTTTATTTATTTATTTGACAGAGAGAGAGAGATCATGAGTAGGCAAGAGGCAAGCAGAGAGGGAGGGGAAAGCAGGCTCCCCGCCGAGCAGAGAGCCCGATGGGGGGCTCTATCCCAGAACCCTGGGATCATGATGTGAGCCGAAAGCAGAGGCTTAACCCACAGAGCCACCCAGGTGCCCCAATCCCTTTACTTTTAACCTCTATGTATCTTTATATTTAAAGTGGATTTCCTGTAGACTAACATATAGTTGGGCCTGGTGTTTTGATCCGTTCTGACAATTTTTAAATGGGTATTTAGAGCATTGATATTCAAGGTGATTATTAGTTTAGTTGGGCTAGTATCTCCCATTTTTGTGCCTGTTTTCTATTTGCTGCTCTTGTTCTTTGTTCCTGTTTCTATTTTCTGCATTTGTTTCACCTTTTGTGGTTTTAATTGAGTATTTATTGGAAAATGATTCCATTTTCCCTGACTTCTTAGCATAATAATTAGACTTTCTTTTTTACTTTTTTTAAGTGATTGCCCAAGGGTTTGCAATAAACATTTACAACTAATCAAGTCCACTTTCAAATAACACTGTCTAGCTTTATGGGTAGTGTGAGTACCCTATAAGAACATAGCATTCCCAGTTCCTCCTTCCTATCTCTTTGCTCTATCATTGCTGTCATTCATTTCACATATCCATAAACATATATATATATATGAATAAGCACATATAATCAAATACTATGTTGCTATTATTATTTTGAACAAACAAGCTGTTGGATCAATGATGAATAAGAAAAATAAAAGATTTTATTTTATTCTCACATATTCATTTACCAACACTCTTCCTTTATATAGATCTGAATTTCTGACCTATATCTTTTTCCTTCTCTCTAAAGTACTGCTTTTAACATTTCTTCCGAGGCAGTTCTACTGGTGGAAAATTGCCTCAATTTTTATTTGTCTGAGGAAGTCTGTATTTCTCTTTTGCTTTTGAAGGATAATTTTACATGGCACAGAATTCTAGATTGGTGGGGTTTTTTGTTTTGGAAGGCAGCTATGCTCACCACTATACCACCAACGCTGCACGGTTTTTTTGTTTTGTTTTGTTTTTTCTCAACACTTTAATTATTTCACTCTATTTTCTTCTTGCTCGCATGTTTTCTTAGAAGTAGGATGTAATTCTTATTGCTGTTATTCTACAGCTAAGGCATTTTTTTCCCTCTGACTTCTTTCAAAATTTCTTTCTTTACCTGTGATTTTCTGAAATTTAAATATGAAATGCCCAATTGTAGTTGTGTGTGTGTTTTGTTGTTGTTGTTTGGTTGTTTTTTGTTTACTAACAAACCTTTATCCTACTTAGTGTTTTCTGAGCCTTCTGGATCTGTGGTTTAGGTTCTAACACTAATTTGGGGAAATTCTCTATCATGAATGCTTCAAAGATTATTTTGTTCCTTTTTCTCTTCTCCTTCTGGTATTTTCCATTATACATGTTACACCTTTAAATAGTTGTCCCGCAGTCCTTTGATATTCTGTTCTTTTTTCCTGTCTTTTTTTTTTTTCCTTGCTCTTCAGCTTTGGAAATTTCTATTGTCAAATCCTCAGAGATTCTTTCCTCAGCCATGTCTTACCTGTTTATGAGCCCATCAAAGGACTTCATTTCTGTTTCAATGTTTTTGCTCTCTAGCATTTGTTTTTGTTTCTTTCTTAAATTGTCTACCTCTTTGTTTATATTACCCATCTATTCTTGCAAGTTGTCTGCTTTTTTCCATTAAAGCCCTTAGCATTTTGGGGCACCTGGCTGGCTCAGTTGGAAGAGCATGCAACTCTTGATCTCAGGTTCATGGAGTTCAAGCCCCATGTTGGGTTAGAGATTTCTTAAAATAAAATAAACACTTAGAAAAAATTAATAAAGCCCTTGGCATTTTAATCATAAGTTTTGTTTTTATTTTTGTTTTTCAGTTCCTGGTCTGATAATCCCAACATTCTTGCTGTATTTGACTCTGGTTCTGATGCTTTTTCAGTGTCTTCAAGCGGTGTTTTGTTGTTGTTGTTGTTTGTTTGTTTGTTTTGCCTTTAGTATGCCTTGTAACTTTTTGTTGAAAGTTGGACATGAGTACTGGGAAAAAGGAACTGCAGTAAATAGACATTTAGTAATGTAATGATAAAAGTGTGGAGAAGAGAAGCCTTCTATATTCCTATGGTTATATCTCAGTATTTTGCTGAAACTGTGCCCCTAGGCTGTGAACTTCACAAGTGGTTCTCAGTCCCTTCCCCTCCCCCCTTAAATGGGGTAAGAGAGCCGGAGGGGCTGGAATTGGGTAATTCCCTTACAACAGTTAAGTTAGGCTCAATAAAATCCCAACAGGTGAGGCTGTGAAATAATAGTTTCTGGTGAGGGTAAGCCTTGTTAAAAACAGAACGTTCTGGCGTATTTCAGGTGATTCCTTTTCCCTTCCTCCTGCTGGAAGTGCCGGGAAATTTTTGTCCAGTAGTGACTGTGAGGATCTGGTAGAGGAAGTAAAACACAAAAAAGTGTGCCACCCTCCCATTCCATTATTTGGCCTCCTGGAGTTTTTAATTTAGAGTTGTTCACACTGAGTCTCCAGCAATTCATTAATTATAGTTCAGGTTTTCTTACTGGGCGCTGGTTACTTGGAGGTTTCCTCTCATTCGTTTCTACTCCTGTCAGTTACTTTTTATATCTTCTTGTCTGTTTCTCCAATTTCAGTGGTAGCTGTCTGCCCTGTGATTTCACTTCTCTGACAAATCTAAGAAGGGTTATTTACTTTTCAGTTTGTTTAGCTTTTGACTTGTTAGGATGGAATGACAACTCAGAGGATTCTTCTTGAATTAAAAAATTTGAAAAATGTATTTAAATAAATGCATGAGTCTGATCATATGATACCTTCATTTACATTTTAGTCTTTTTCTTTGTCCATCTTTGTCTTATGCTCCTTTCTAACTTCTTCCATAAGCATTAGTGCCTTTTAAAAACCGCAGTAACATGTTTATAACCTCACATGTATCCTTCCATGTTTTTCTCCATGCTTTCAGAGACCTATTTGTCTATGTACACAAGTACATAGTCAAAGTTATTTGATATTGGCTTAATAGGAATGTGATTATATCACACATGTTTTTCAGCATGTTACTTTCTTCACAAACCAAACGTCTTGGAAATTAGTACAATTCAACTGACATAGCTTTAATTTATTCTTTTTAATGTCTGTGTAATAGTCAATAGAGAGAACATGGCTTTAATTTTTCAGCTATAATCCTTTTGCATTCTCATAATAGGATTCTCAGGAGCATTCTTGAAAGACTCTTGATGTTTGTGACCCAAGGTTTAAGAAACCGTCAGCTCAGAGTATACTATACTTGGAATCAGGAAATACTAGCCCACACCTGTTATGCTTTTAGTTACCCATAAAAGTATTATACAGTTTTTAAAGACCTATATATCTACATAGGAAAGAGAAGATAAGAAAAAATTGGTAAGATCCATATCTAGCTGCTTCATAAAAGGGAAAATAATGAAAAACCATCTTCCTTATGCCAGAGAAACTCCTCAGTAGAGTAGGAAACAATACTGTTAGTGCTGACACTGCCACCTACCCTCGAAGTGAGTGAGTGAGAGTAGCAGGATTCTGAGATGACCTCCAGAATCACACAGTCTAGCTTTACATGCTCTGTATACCTCCACCCCCTTAAACAGGTGGGACTGTGTCTATGATGGTTTTCACTCCTGGGACTGCAAAGTGAAGGCCCCAAGTCAGCTGATTTTGAGTTAATCCAAAGGGAGACTATCCCAGGTGGGCCTCACATAATTGTAGCTTTTAAAAGGGTCGGAGATGTGAAAAGAGAAATATTTTATTCTTCTGGCCTTAGAGAAACAAACAGAAGTACTATGAGAGTGTGCATGGTTAGGACTAGAAGATAGCCTCTAAGAGCTGGAAGCAAACCCTGGCCAACAGCCAGTAAAAACATGGGGCATCAAGACCTGTAGCTACAAGGAACTAAATTCTGCCAACAAACAATGAGAAGCTTGGAAGAAGACCCCAAGCCACAGAGGAGAGATCAAAGCCCAGGCTGATATGGGGCTCTCAGCATTGTGCAACCTTGAGCAAAGAACCCAGTGACTTCAGGTCTGGATGACCGACCTACAAAACTTCCGCATAGTTAATGGGTATTGTTTTAAAGCCCTGAGTTTATGATAATTGGCTATACAGCAACAGGAAACTAATGCAGTGTCCAAAGACAAAATATGAAATCCAGACTTTACCGTGCTAAAAAAAGATCGTGAGCCTCAAGGACTAGCTTTCTAGTTCCAGAATACTATATTTCTATGATTCTACTGAAGATGAAAATCAAACCTGTTTCCTTGATGCTATCAGTCAACAGAAACAGTTTGTGTTTAAAGAAAGAGCATTCTTTTCTAAGACTGCTTTACACACAGCTTCCCACTTGATGGTGTCATTAGAATGATCTGACGTATTACTTTGGGTCTGGCACAGGCTGGAAGTATTTTGCATATTAAATAAAGACTTCCAGGTGGATTTATAAAGAAACATTTACTTTATGGGGTTGAATGAAATGGTAAGTCCCTGAGCAATAGTGAGGGAGAAAAGATTTTGAAAGGAGAGGTCAGTCGTAATAGCCTATTTCTCAACATCGACCATGAACAACGATGGTTTTGAGATAAAACCCTGAAGTCTGCCCTCCAATCAGACCAACATACAGCTGACTCTGTATTAGCAGGAGCTGACCATGTACCATGTGTGGGGATCTAGAACAATAGGACACATTTCACATAATCAGAACACTTTGTCGTTTTCACTGCACTTGAGCATCTTGGAGAGTTGATTTGGCAAGACAGTGAAATCTTTAGCATGTCCATACCCCTTCAAAAGTGAATACCCCTTCAAAAGTGAATGAGAATTTTAAGATAACTTTATTAAAATATCCTCTCAAAAGGGTCCTGGTCTGTATTATCTCTTTCGAGAAAAAAACAAAAAAGTAAATATGTGAAATTCCACCACAGACAAATTGCTCCTATTCATTTCCTTGTGCTATTGTAATAAGTTACTGGGTGGCTTAAACCCAAGAATTAACTATCTCACAGGTCTGGAGCTAGAAATCCAAAATCAAGTTGTGGGCCATGCTCCCTGTGGAGGTCCTAGAGAGGAATCGTTCCATCTATTATCTTCTGGTGGCTGTCAGCATTCCTTCATTCCTTCATTTCCTTATTTTGTTGTTGTTGTTGTTGCTGCTGCTGCTGCTGTTGCTACTGGTGTTTGTTTGTCTCATCACTCCAATCTCTGCCTTGTCTCCACATCTCTTTTTCCAGTATGTAGATGTCTGAAATCCTCCTCTGTCTTTCTTTTATAAAGGCACTTAACATTGGGTTTAGGGCCCACCTGGATAATCAGGATGAATTACTCTCAAGATCTTTAACTTTATTACATATGCAGAGACCCTTTCTTCCAAATAAGGTAACATTCATGGGCTCCAGGGACATACCTTTTAGGAGTCACCATTCAACCTATTACACTGCCTCTTTTTATTTTTACCTGTTTGGGGTTGAATCCTGACCTTCTCCACCCACCTCACCTATTATACTTTGAAGTCCTGACCCTCGTTACCTCAGAATGTGACCTTATTTGGGAATAGGTTGCTGCAGATATAATAAATTAAGCTCAGATGAGGTCATTAGGATGAGCCCTAATCCAGTATGACTGCTGTCCTTATGAAAAGGGGAAATTTGGACATCAGGGAGAACACCGTGTGAACATGAAGGCAAAGATTATATTTCTACAAGCCAAGAAAAGCCAGAAATTACCAGCATACCGCCAGAAGCTAGGTGGGAGGCCTGAAACATTCTTCTCACAGCCCGCAGAAGGAAGAATCCTGCAGACACTTGTTCTTAGATTTCTAGCCTCCAGAACTATAAGACAATACCTTTCTGTTGTTTAAGCCACTCGGTCTGTGTACTTCATTCAATATGACAGCACTAGCAGACCAATACATTATCTATACATAAATGTCATTTTAAATGGTGATAATCCAATTAAATTTTGTAATCTATAATAATGTTGCATTTTAGTTGCCAACATTCCACTGAAAGCATGTTTATTTTCTACTTTATAAACAATGTTATAATAAACCTCTAACTTTGTCCATAAGGCATTTTCCTTTTTTGGGTTATTTCCTTTGGATATATTCTAAGAAATGGGAATTCTTCATCAAAATTTCAGAACAATAAAAATTTTTGAGTGACTGAACATTTTATGCCTTGGAAATGTGTTGCTAAATTGCCTTCTGAAGAGTTGTAACAATTTACCTTCTATCCACTGTGATGAGGGATTACAACATAGTCTCACCAACATTTGACAGTATCATTTCAAGTACTGTCATACACGTTTTGAGAATACATTCCGATTTATTCTTCAGTGGGGAAGGGGTAAAAAAAAGTATATTTACTTGGTCCTAACTTTTTCTCTCCTTCTCTTGCTTTTTTTGAGTAGTCACCAGAGGAAATTAGCCACAGTGCCTATAGGCTACACTTTGCTTGCTACATTTAACCAAAGAGAACCCCACAGAAAAGAATTCAATTTGGGTATGAATTCTTGTTAATGGAAAAGGAAAAAAAAGCTCATTTCATTATCTCTCCATCCTTCATGAATTAAATTTTATTTATTTGTATGTTGATTGTTGTAATGAGGACCGTGAAGACAGCGTCTAGGGCAATATTCATTTTGTCTTATCTTAACACACCATATTTATTTGGGAATTTGTCTTCCACCTTTTTCTAGGAAATAGGTTGGGCGTTGGCCCTCATTCAGCACTTCCCGAGCTGAGGACTAGGACGGCTCCACTCCCCTGCCTGTACGCCCCTCTCTACAAGTCTTCCCTCACGACGGATCCAGTTTTCCGTTTAAATATTAACAATGACCAAACCAAATCTGCAAAAGAGCTACAAGGCTAAGAAGCAAAACGTCTTTATTATTATTTTCCTTTTCTTTTTAATCTGTCGAAGCGCTGCTGTTTCTGCAGCGCGCATCTCTGGTCCTTTCTAGACTTCTCTCCACCTGCCCACTCCCACCCCCGGGCCGACGCAGACAGCGCCTCAAGTCTGCCCTCCAAACCCTGGGTCTGATTAGAGCGTGCCTCCACCCCCCCCACCCCCCAACCCCCGGATTTTAAGAAGGATGTTGAGCTGGCTGGTCATTGCAGGGCGCCTCCGCAGAGTGGAGCAGATACAAGAGCATCCCTCCCACGGAGTGTGTGGTACCCATAAGCTTAGCGAACTCGGATTTTGAGGCTGTATTTTCTGTTAAGGTGGGTGGGGGAAAAGTGTGTCCTCCAAGCATTCAGACCAGAACCTTAGACTTTCTGCCTCTTTCCGCACCCCACCCCCACTTCCCTCCTCCTCTCTTTCTCTCTCAAGGTGTGGGAGCTTTTCTTTCTCAGACCAGAGAGGGGCGCCTTTCTAGTTCCCTTTCCCCTTGCCCAGCTTAAAAAAAAAAAAAGACAAAATGGAAAAAAAAAAAAGCCCGGGAGTAATAGCGAGCATCTGTGCTGGGTGCTCAATGAATGGAAGCCGCCGGGCGGGCCTGCGCGCACCGTGCTGTCGCCCCGCGGCCTGTAAGTGCCCTCGCCAGCCCCGCGCCCTCCTCCCGCCGCCGGCTGAGGCTGCCGCCGCCACTGCGCCCCACGCCGAGGCCGCGGCGGCGACGGGGAAGGTCGGAGGGAGGGTGGTTTCCTCCCGCCCCACACCCAGTCTCCGAGCCGGATATATAGAGTGTCACGTTTGGGAGCCGAAAGCCGCGAGCGCTTTTCCCTGGGGCTGGAGTACTTGCCGGAGCCTCCGGGAAGGAGCGGGGGTCACGGGACCACCAGTTGAACCCCACCCGCGCCGGAGGAGCAGGTAGTCCGGGGGCCGCCGCCCAGAGCTCACCGAGCCCACGCCTCGGAGGCCACGCGGGGTGGGGGCGGCCGGGGAGGCAGGCTCGGCCGGTGCGCGGGAGGGGCGGGTCCCCGCGGACCCCGAGGGAGGGTGGGCTCGCGGCCAGGAGGCGGGAGGGAAGCGGTTTGGGAGGCTCTGCCCCCCTGCGGCCGCCCCCCACCCCCAGCCGTCGGCCGGCGCTCCGGGCGCCTGCACTGCCCGCCGGGGGTGGCAGCGGCGGCGGGCCGCGCCGGGCGCGAGAGGGTTAACGGGCTAGTCGATCGGGGCAGCTAGGACGGAGGGAGGTAGGTGCCCGGCTGGGTCTGACGGCGGCTGCCTGGGGCGCTGGGGCTATTCCTGAAGTGAGCGCGGCGATTCCGGGCCACGTGTGGAGCGGCGCCGGGTCCGCGGCCCTCCCTGCGCGGGAGAGAGCCGGCGCGCTTCCCGGCCCCGCGGCGCGTGCTCGCTCGCCCCGAGCCCCGCGCCCGGCCGCGCGCCGGGACGCTCCCACTCCCACTCCCACTCCCAGCCCGGCTTGGCGCAGGCCCCATCCCCCGCTGAAGGGCGCAGGGGCGGTCCGGGTGGGGTCTGCGGCTGTCGGAAGTTTGCCACCTCTCCCTGTGGCCTGGGCGTGCTGGGAAGAGCCGGGGAGCAGGTACCAGCCGACTCCAATTTGAGTAGATGGCTTGCGGGAAGGCTGCGCACACCCAGGGAGAGGAAGATTGCCCGAGGGGGTAACTCTATTCAATTAAAAGGGTTAATAGCCAACTTAATCTTAGAATCCAGAGGAAAGCTGCTCTCGCCTACTACTCACCAGCCAGCCTCCTGTTTCACCTTGCGGGATGGGTAGAATTAATGAACACTTACTCTTGGATGGATTAGTTACCTAGTGTGAGCAACCAGGTCCTCCAGGGATGGGTCTGCAGGAGCTCTGGCGGCTGGTTGAATCATGTGGAGTGCCCCAGTGTACCATAAGCAAGGACAGAGCAGGGACACCAAGGTGACTAAGAAGCTTGGGTTAATGGTACTTTTCCAAGTGTTGGAAGTGCATCATGAGAAGTTTGACACTGGGAGAAAGGAGATTTGAGAATTACCCTCTGGTTTCAGTTACTCATCTCCCTACCCCCATTTATATGAGTTGGAGATCTGGCTGAGAGGGCAAAGGGACTAAGTAAAATTTTAAGGCAACCACTCTAATTGGCAAAAGCAGGCTTTTGGCACCGCGCACATTTAGGGATAGTTGTGTGTGGGACTTCCAGGAGATGGCTGTGGGGTTTTACCATCCGACTCAGATGTTGAAGTATTTCACCTGTAGTGTTTCTCAGGATGCTGGTCTTCAGAGGACCCTTTCTATTTCTGAGGGCATTTTTTGCACCTGCTTTTTTAACAAATTCCTACCTGACTCCTACACTACAAGTTGGTAAATCTTGCAGTGAGGTATTTCTCCTTTATCAGAAGGAGGGAATGTGATATCTAATTACAGAAGAGGGAGAAGCTTTCTTTAAGGGGGTAAAATTCAAAGGAGCTCATATTTGGGTATCCCACTGGGGTTTATAAAGAATATATGGTCAGGGGCGCCTGGGTGGCTCAGTGGGTTAAAGCCTCTGCCTTTGGCTCGGGTCATGATCCCAGGGTCCTGGGATCAAATCCCACATCAGGATCTCTGCTCAGCAGGGGGTCTGCTTCCTCCTCTCTATGCCTGCCTCTCTGCCTACCTGTGATCCTCTGTCAAATAAATGAATAAAATTAAAAAAAAAAAGAATATATGGTCATCTTGAACATCTCACCATTTGCTTCCCTATCATCTGAAGATGCATTTTGAGTGTATTTCTGGCAACATCTGGGCAGCCTTAAGAATTCTTTAGTTTTTGCATTTACTCCCATGCAGTCATGAAAACCCACTCATTCACAAGTTCAGTCTCCAGAAGGATCATGCATAGGAGCCAGCATGCTTGTTCCTGGCATTGTGGGCTCTGTGAGAACATTTTTTAATGCCTGAAGAGGCATTCTTCATGCTTTATTTTGTTAACAGACCACTTTAAGGATCTGGAAAAAAAGGCTATGGAATATGAAAAACAAACATATGCGCATTAAGAAAAAATTCTGCCTACATTTTCAGAGTTCACAGCCTCCTTGATACCAAACCAAATGTTAGATGTGCAGAGGCCCTGGGCAGGGCCAACTTCATAGAAACGCAAACTGCAGTCACACAGGGCTCTGAACTTAGAAGGCCCCTGCCCTTGGTTCAATGTTCTGCTGTCCCTGTCAGCTCTTTTAATTTCAAAGAAGGAGCTCCAAGTGTTCATTTTATACTAGAACCCACAAATTCTGTAGCCAGGCCTGACCACAAGTTAACAATCCTGTTCTAGAACTTAATGAATAACGGGGTTGTGATAATAGTAATCCTACATTTTAGGTGAATTCTCCAACACAAACCTGGAAGTTAGCCACTCGGTACTTATATCTTTAAGCCCCTCTTTCTCATGCCCAGTTTCCATATTGACTGATTCAAGATAACAATGTCTACTACTCTGTTCACCTTAAAAGGTTGTTGTGAAGATACACTAGGTGAAGAGATCATTGTGAAAATGTCTATTTTCCTTGAACAGTTCTATGCTAACAAATATAATATTGTTATAGGCTTAACTTCCCTATTCCATGTTTCAGAAGTAGCTTGAGGAAGGTTGGTGGCAGAACTTTCATAATAACCCTTGTATTTTGGTGAGGAAGAAAACAAAGCAAAAAGTAGCTAAGGTATTCAGCATTTTAAATATTCCTTAACAACCGTTATTTGGACAAGATTGGAATTGGCAAGTAAAAGACAGACTACTTCTTGGATCCCAAAGATACTTTCTTAATTAGATGTGTGTTTGGGTTTAATTCATCCAAAAATCGAGTGCTAAGAAAGTGAGTTAATGACTGAAATTTTTTTGTTTCATGTAAATTCTAAAAATCCATATTTCCAAGTCTTGAGCAAGTCATTCTTCTAAATATTCTAGGAGATCCCTAGCAGTAAAGGATGCCCAGTCCTTTACCAAGTTGTCTTTACCTCTTTCAACACTAGGGGAGGAGATGAGAAACTTCAGGTAAGTTCTCTGTCCCCACTCTCCTCCCTTAACTACTCTTTATCCCAGCTTTCATTCCCAGTATGATGACAACACACTCCAAAATGTTGAGGAAGAAAGCAGTGAAAGAACATGAGTCAAATCCCCAAAGTGTTAAAATGGGGGCACTACAGGTACCGGATTGAGACTCCTTTCATACAACTACTCTGTGGAGGCATGCTGTGTACTTTAGGTTATGAAGTACCAGGTCCTGTACTCGACAGACTTATGACACCATTGGTCAGACAAGCTGTAAAGATAAGGTGTTAATTAACAATAGTAGATGAGTTGTTACAAGGCAATATAAGAGTACACACTAAATGAATGGTACAGAATATAATAAGTACAGTGAGTTCCCAAGAAAAGAATAAACTGAAATGGCTAGTGAAGCTTAAGAGGACAGCTACAGGAGACGTCCCTTAGAGCTCCGCTCCCCACAGAGGTGAACGCATGTGTCTTCTGGGTGATTAGTGTGAAAAAAACAAAAATCTGGATGGCGCTAAGGTTTCATGTAAGGAAAAGGCAGCAGATAAAACTATCAGAGAACTTTCCAATAGTGAACTTCATTCATATAAAAATAATTATTAAGCCTCTTCTGTGACCAGACACAGTGCCAATTTTTCCACAGTTAGTGTTGAATAAAGCAGATGCGTTCCCCATCTTGTGGAACTTACGGACATTTAAAAAATAAACATGTAATAACAAATTGTTGGAAGTAGAATGAAGAACAGAGTGCTATTTTAAAAAAAAAAAGCAAAGCAGGAGGGGTGCCTGTGTGGCTCCGTTGATTATCATCCAACTCTTGATTTCCGTTCAGGTCATGATTGCAGGGTCGTGGGATCGAGTCCTTCATCAGGCTCCCAGCTCAGCAGGGAGTCTGCTTGAGACTCTCTCCCTCTGCACCTCCTCCCTGCTCGTGTGCATTCTCTATTTCTCAAATAAATCTTCAAAACAAAACAAAACAAAATAAATTAGGAACTGATTCAGATTTGGTGTTTTGGGAAATTCTCTTAGACAATGAAAGATTTAAATTGATATTTGAAATAAGAATAGGGCTTAGCTTGGGAAAAAAAGTAAGAAAAAGCAATCTGGGCAGAGGAAGTAACTGATGGGAAGGCTGGAAGGAGAGAAGGCTGGAAATATTCAGGGGTCAGAAAGGAAGCACACGTGGCTAGAGTTTAGTGAGGAGATGGCTGAGAGGCTGGACATGAGTGTGGGAAAGTAGGCAGGACCCTGATCATGCAAAACCTCACAGATCTTGAAAAAGATTCCGAATTTTATTTTGATGGGAAGCCATTGAAGACTTTGAAGCCAGGGACCATTAATTTATGTTTTGAGGAACTCTTTACGGATGCAATAAGAGTGAAAGACAAGAAGGATAAAGTATTGGAAGAAGGAAGACCAGTTAGGGCAGAGTGCCAGCGACCATTCAGACAGGGAGGGTAGAGAGAGGTGGACAGACTTGAGACGTATTTTGAAGGTAGAATTGCTAGAACTTGTTGATAGATTTGATATAAGAGGTGTATGAGGCAAAAAGAAGTGTAAGAATGAATTCTTTTGGTAGATACTGCTGAAAGTTTATAATCCAATGCAATAGACTCATGCCTATGATTTAGAGTTGCTACAAAAACCAAAAAATGAAATGGAAGCTCGTAATATACATCTGGAGAATATACCAGACTATTGGGGTAGAGGTGAGAGAGTGGCAACACACCATCATTTGCTTTTCACACCATCATGTGTACTGTTAAGATTATTATTTTTTAAGATTTTATTTATTAATTTGACAGAGAGAGATCACAGGCAGAGTAGCAGGTAGAGGGGGGTGGAGCAGGCTCCCACTGAGCAGAGAGCCTGATGTGGGGCTCGATCCCAGGACCCTGAGATCATGACCTGAGCCGAAGGCAGAGGCTTAAACCACTGAGCCACCCAGGCACCCCTGTTAAGATTATTTTTAAACCATCATGTATTTTATCACTTCTTAAAAAGTTACCACAACAAATATGACTGTATTTGCTGGCTTGAGCACATGACTAGAATATAGGGTCATGTCCTAAAATGACAAAAATTAGGAAAGAAAGGTCTGCTCCTTACCAAAGTGGTCGGTTCTAAAACATAATTCACTTCCCTGCTTAAAACCTTTCCATGAGGGACGCCTGGGTGGCTCAGTTGGTTAAGCGGCTGCCTTCGGCTCAGGTCAGGATCCCAGCGTCCTGGGATCGAGTCCCACATCGGGCTCCTTGCTCGGCAGGGAGCCTGCTTCTCCCTCTGCCTCTGCCTGCCTCTCTGTCTGCCTGTGCTCGCTCTCTCTCTCTAACTAATAAATGAATAAAATCTTAAAAAAAAAAAAAAA